>APFE030000703.1:12322-33550 GCA_000404065.3 Pinus taeda
CCTGAGTCGGGCATTCCCATGCTCAGTAGCTATGTCAAAGTGATTTTCTCCAAAGAGATATCATGATGCTGGCCACTAATAAGCATAATGCGGATTTGGTGTCATAATAGAATCATCCTAATAAGTTGTCTCCAAAAAACAATATACACAACTTGGGAGAGGAAACAAGGCTGAGTGATGCAAGCCTCTACCCAAGGTCTTGATTTCCACTTCATCGAACATCATAGATCAAGACATGTGAATATATGCATTGATGTCGAACATGCATGAAATCATCTGATTACTAGTCAATAATGGAGACCGTTAACAGATGCGAGGAAGGCCACCAATAATGGTGATGGTCTCCAAGATGCACAATACAATCTAATGAGTGTTAAAGATGTTTTTGTCGTCGAACACCCATATAATTGCTTAACCAAGATCCAAATAATCAGAACACCTGATCAAACACAAGGAAACCTGCCACTAATCTCTGCAAGTACCAAGGTATTGAGTGTGTTTTTGGGTTGTCTTCCTAGATAGAGTGTTGAAGTTGATTGGACGATACCTGTCGAAAGGTAGGCAATAATGTGTCCTACATCAATCGACACGAAATGGGACAAAAATGATTTGTTTTTTGAGGAATCTTTGAGCATTGGGTCTAAACAATAGAGGGCATGATGAAAGGATATGCTTGATGGGTTGATGGAGGAAACAAAAGGTTAACCCTTGAACAATAGAAGGCACGACAACGGTTCTAACCATGCAACACTAGACTCATGAACACCAAAGAGTGTTAGGATACAGAGATGTAGGAACATCGGGCTATTTAGGCTAAACTCCGAGGATGATGGGATTCATATTGAGAGGCCATCACAAGTAAGGTTTATATGAGGGAGTGCCATGTTCAAGGGAATGACTTCTGCCAAACCACGCTTTCTAATACTGAATGCAGTTGTATTACCTACTTTCCCCATCTGATTAGTTTAGTGAGTCCAGATTGGTAAACTCGTTGCTCTTTTCATATTTTAAGAGTCTGAAAAGGACCGTGAGAAGAGTGACTCTATGCCCTATCGGATTAGTTTAATGAGTCTAGATAGGCAAACCCGTCGATATTTTCATGTTTTTAGAGTCTGAAAAAGGATTGTAAAAAAAGTAACTCTATATCTTGTATGTGTAATTTAATGATTCAAGATTAGACAACTCGATGGTATTTTCATATTTAGAGAGTGTGAAAAGATTGTAAAGAATGACTCCGTGGTGGTCCCTTTGTCATAGTTGTTAACCGGTTGCAACAAAAGGTTAATAGTATACCCTGATCGATTACTTTTTCGTGAGTTAATCTATTGAATCCGGATAAAGAGAAACCTATGTTCAATAGATGTTGACCTCATTTTGTTATGAGTACAAGGAGACGTAGTAAACTTGTTTTTTTTAACGAGTCAAATGAAGAAAACTCAAGGTATCTTTTTCAGTTTATTGAGCAAAGAAAAAGAGGTAAAAAAACTGCTCATTCCTTCTTCGTAGATTTAACGAGCCTAATGAAGGGGAAAAACTTAGGGATTTTTCAATTTAAGAGTGAGAAATGGTCCCAAAAAGAGAAAGTGCTCTTGTTGCTGCCGTAGATTTTTGAAGAGCCCGGTGACAAAAACTTGGGATTTTTTAGTTTAACGAGAGAGAAAAGTACCCAAAAAAATGCTCGGGTCATATTTATAAATGTTTAATGAACCTAAAGAAAAAACTCGGGATTTTTTTCAGTTTTATGAGCAAGAAAAAAGTGCCTAAAAAGAATTCTCTAATGGTCTTTTTTAGTTTAATGAGCTAGAAAAAGAGCGAAAAAGAGTTGCTTAGACCGTCGTCGTATGTGTTTAACGAGCCCAATGATGACAAACTCGGCAATTTTTCAGTTCAAGAGTGAGAAAAGATCCCATAAAAGAACATGCTCATATCTTCTTTGTAGTAGTTTAAGGATCCCAAAGAAGGAGAATCAAGGTTTTTCGGATTAATGAGCAAGAAAAATGCCATAAAAAGAATGCTCAATCTTCTTTGTGGTAGTTTAATGAGTCTGAAGAAGGAGATTCGAGGATTTTTTAGATTAACGAGCAAGAAAAATACCAGAAAAAGAATGCTCGCTCTTTATTTATCTCTTGCTTGACAATAAAAAGGGTCTATGCCATGCATTTCCTCATAAGATAAAGGGAAAACATCATGAAAGTCCTTACAAGGGTGGGCGAAGATCACAATTTCCTCAGGATTGTGATTGGCTCTAATCTACATGTTTTCCATGATGCCTGTCATGACAGAAATATCGATGAGCAATGTTTTTGAAATATTGCCCCTATTTCCTTCTAAGTCCAAAGTTTGGATAGTCGTATATGGTGAGGAAATGATTTCATGTGTGTTAGGTGATAGGATTTGAAGAGGCATCATGTATGAATCAGATATCGAAACGCGATGGTGTGAGTCGTCCCAAAGTCACTCTTCTAAACTCATGATCTCTCTAATAGCTTCGTCCATATGTAGGACTTGATTGAGGGGATCAAAAGAAGGAGCTATTATGGGAGGGGAAATGGTACCGTTGATCATAACCAAAGCGACTGGAGATTTAGATGCAGATTCAATGGCTTGGTAAGCCAATTCAGCTAGTGACAATGACATCTATTCTCTATAAGTGTCAATGTCTAAAGGAGCCGGTAGGATCCATGGGTCAGCTGGTTCATGAGGAATGGATGAAAGCATATTGACCATTTGTGGAACCTTTGGCAGTTGAAGAGGGAATTAAACCATTAGGGAAGAAGCCTTCAGTAGACCGGTATCGATACTGACATAGAGTCAGGTAAACCACCTAGTAAGGGTACAGAGCTACTAGGTAACAGAGAGTAATTTGGGGTGCAAAAGGACACCTAGTCCATTGTGACTATCTTTCCATCCAAGGGAAATAGTATGATACGAAAGACCAAAGACACAGTGACATTCATGGCATAATTCCAAGTGCGGCCAAAAAGCAGATTATAGTCGATTTTATGATCCACGACTTTGATTTCCACTGTTACCATTTTCCAACTCAAGGTGATGGGATAGATCACTAGGTAACATTTTGGGATGAAAGTGTGGCCGTCGAAAGCCTTAAGGGAATTCGATGGCGGGGATAGGGTTGGAGAACCCAGAGAGAGACAACATGAAGCTAACATGATGCAGGTAGAAGAACCTTCGTCAATGACAGTTTTGTGTATACCTTTACCTTTCGAAAAAATTTGTACTTGAAATGCAAGCTGGTGGGAAAGGGGAGGTTTACACTTTTCCATGTCAAAAATTGCAAGCATGGAATCCTGTGGGTCGATACCACCAATAGTCGAAAGCAAAGCTTTCCTTTGTGTTGGACATGTTTGTAATACTTCGATCACCAACATAACTGACGGCGCTTGTGCCAAGTCTTCTACATTGCTGTAGTTTTGGCCGACACATGCCGATGTATTGTTCGTTGTGTGTCAAAGTGACCCTTTTGGGGGGGCAAATTATGAGGTTAGAAACTGGCCGTTCGATATGCATATCGTTGGGCGGTGGTGGGTTTTGACTTGAGGAAGGTTCCTCTGCATGAGCGACAAGAGTTCCATAGGATTTGGCTCTTGTTTGTAGATCTACCATTTCAAAGGTGTAAATGGTAGAGGGTCTTTCACCAGCTAAAGGATGTTGTGAACCACTGTTGCCCTCTTCCGGGGGTTGGGGTTGGTTTGCAATAAGGTGTTGCTGCTGTTGAGTGGGGAAAGGATTATTGAGGATAGCGAGGGTCCTTCCGGTGTCCTTTTTATCAATGAAATCTGTGCATTCCTGAAGACGCGGATAGACATATGTCACATGGTCTTGCACACAGATTTTGCAAGGGAATTAGGTGGGTTTATCCTTTCCATCATCATAAGGTTGAGCAAACTTCTACTTTGGGTTTTGTTGCTTTGTTGACTGTTCCTTAGAAGGAGAAGTATTTTCCTTATTCTTCTTGTTCTTACGACCATGTTTTTGCATAGACTGCACAGAGTTTATCGCGGTGTTAGGAAGAGTGGTCAATTTGGTAGAGACTGAAATCTAGCAAATTTGACCACTGAGTTGTTTTACAGTAGCCGCCAGAGGTTGCGCCAATAATCCCATTGGTGTGTGCTCCAGAGTGCTGAGTAGCGGAAACATTAGAGTTACAAGGGGCATTTGGGATTACGTCGTAAAGATTGCCAGACTGTGAATTTATCAAATCTAAGTGCTAGGCAAGATGTATGGATTGGTCTTCTGTGACCACACCACCTAAGGCGACATCTTCAGCTATTTGTGGGAGTAGGGACTTGTAGAACCAGTCCACTAAGAGATAGTCTAGGAGGGGAGCTTTGACGAACCTCCACCTATGTCCCCATTCATGCATATGATCAGAGATGTGGGTGGCAGTATCCTGACGTAATGAAGTGAGGAGCTCTGTCCCAGTCTCATAGTGTATGGGTGGCTGGAAGTGCTTTAAGAATTCCATCGCTAGAGCGTCGAAGGTATTTATTGATGTGCATGGTAACTCAATATACCACTTAGCTGCGTTGCCAGTGAGGGTGTAGGGGAAAAGATGTAACCAGACACTATCATCCACCATGGAGTTGGAAACACACCAAAGATGATAGGTGCTGATATGAGTGCCCATATCTTCCCCTTGTTTCCCTTTGAACTTGGGGATGTTTGTTGGTATCTTATGCAGGATCGACGGCCGAAGAAAGTTGTGGTAGATGGGATCATTTGTAAGTTTGTACAAGGCAGGGATATCCAACATTGCCAAGAAAGGAAAAGTGTGTCATGCCCCTAATTCAGACCAAGGAAATGACATATTACTTGAGGAACCTTGTGGTCCTGCCATCGTTTGAGTCCCAATATTATACATAGGCTGCGTGGCATAGTATTTGCCTTGGGGTATGGCATTTTAGTGTGGATTTCCATGGGGAATGTGATGTTGGGGTATAGAATTACCCCCAGGATAAGAAGTGCCCCCTTGACTCATTTGAATTTGTGAGTAGGGTGCCCCCATGGATCGGTTGGGACCTACTTGAGGATTCCTGCCCGCCACAAAACTAACCATATGTCCTTGATTGACATAAGGGACACTCGTGTCAATCAATGATTGACCATGGATGCCTAGGAATGCAGGGGGAATTGTTACATTCCTGACAAGTATGTGCATATTGGGAATGCCCCCAAATACTTGAATCTAGGGGTTTGAACTATACAATGGTTGCCGACCATATTTTTGGTGGACATGAACCATGCCAATTGTGCTATATTGAGCATTATAAGGAGGGTTGTATGTAGCACTTGTCGAAGGTATACAGTTTGACACTAAATGGGTGGAAGCTGGCATTGGCTGGGTTCCACTCATGGAGTTGTCATGTGAGTTTTTGTACATGGGACAAATTGGATAGTGGGGTTCGCCATCAACGGTGGTGGTGATTTTCGGTTGGGGAAGTGGTGGAGGACAAAATGTTTCCACAAAGTTCCACAACACGTTGGTCATCGACGGCATGGATGGAAATGTTCCAACTAAAGAGACATGGAGTACAAGTGCCACGGGAACCAAGAGTGGGTCCAACGGGTTCATGAGCAGAGGGTTAAAGGGAAGAAGAAATCCTGCGCTAGTGTGGAAAAACAGCTCAAAACAGGGCCTTTTGGATCAGATTCAAGGTTGAATATGTGAAGGTAGAATGCAGCAAGGTTTTGGTTGGTGAAAAAGGGAATGTAGAAGTATAGGGAGGTCTTAAAAGGAGGAGGAAACTGAAAATTTTCCGGCTAAACCAAGAACTAGATGTATAGTCCCTAACGGAGTCGCCAATTCTGCTATAGGATAAAATGCACAGTGTATGGAGAATGGAGATACCTTCAAAGGTCTTCCCGGGACTTTTGACAGACTGTAAGATTATCTGCAACTGTCACAAAATTACATGCATGTTCATAAACAATAAATAACTATCAAAGTAGGACAAATAGATTACCTCAAGCCTCTGTGTAGATTTGCTAGAGAGCACAATGCAGCTAGGTGGAAGTCCCCTAAGCCGGCTCCAGATCAAGTCCTACACATAGAAGAGATAAGCATAATCACAGCATACAACCTTGATAACTAATACATAAATACATAAAAGAACATCTATTTACACATAACTAAGCTACTCATGCCAAAAGGTATTGGACAAACAAGTTAATGAATCATAATACCAACACCACAGAGTAGACAGTACAACTGCAGTTCTATATTAATGTCGGGAGATTAATTAAAACCATATGTTGCATGAACCTTCCCTTACCACTCCAACTTCTCTCTCTCTCTCCCCCTTCTTACCAACTTATTCTGATTTGAGACAAGGCTGAACAGTCGAGTATGCTATCCTTTCAAATGATTTGACCTCTATCACCACAGACCTAACTTTTCTTATTTAGCAATTGAGTTAGGGTTTCCAAGTTCCTCCATGAGTTCCTTAGGGTAAAAGCAATGAATTTTCCATGCTTTTCAATTCTTTCCCATTTTCCTCCCTCACTAGGATTAGAAATCCCTCAAATAGGTCAAACTTGAGATGTTTCCTTACTTTTCTTGGGTAGATTTAGGAGCAAATACCTAGATATTTATGAGTCAATTCACTCCTTTGACCCTTAGAACTTTATTAGGATCCACTAATGGTGTTCCCGAACTAGAAACTAGAGTTAGTAGGGTTAGTAACACACCCTTAGGCTTACAGAGAAGCTTTATAAAGCAAGTTGTCAATGCATAGCCAACGTTAGTGTGGAAACAAGGCATGTGACCTTGGTCTTTTCTTGAGATATCATGTCTTGCCCCTTTGAGCTGATGAGGGGGTCAATTTGTTTGTATAACAACAATGAGGGACTATTCCTTTCCAAGACTATAGGCAATTCATTGAGCTCTATGAGAAAAGCACCTTGGAGGACAGGGCCAACATATCTGAATTCTACTTACATAGCTTAGCCTTAACAGACTTGAATGTTTGGGACCCCAATCCAAAGATGGGGGACTTCCAACTGATAGCCATGGCATCATGGATGAGTCATGAGGAGGCGAGGGCTAAGGAAGTAAAGAGAGTGTTGGAAAGAGAATAAGAAGAGCCCCTTTACATCAGAGCAGAATAGATCAATTCCATAGTTTACATTAGCATCCACAACCTCATTGCCAATGATCCTGAGCTTGCACCAAGATACCTAGCTACACAAGAGCAAGCAGTCACTCATTTTGAGGACACTTTGAGATTTCTATGGGATGAAAGCTAGCAAGAATGCCAAAGGAGATGGGGCACCTTACCATACAACCTGAAGATTGGGGAGTATCATTCGCCTGAAAGGATGAGGGATGCACTAGAGAGGATCCCACTATATAATAAGGCACTTAAGAGGCTTAAAATTAACTGGATTGGCTTGAAACTCAATCCACCATTTCTCTTGGGTATGTTATAAGGAAGAAAGGAAGAATAAGCAAGAAAGTAGTGGGAGGAAATAGAGAAGCATGCAAGATTTTATCCACAAGAGGAGAATGCATCACCAGAAGCCTGAAATGTTAGAGAGACTACAAGGGAAATGAAAGACATGGACATAGATTAAGTTGATTAGAGGATGAGCAACACTTTCAGTAGGGGGTAATGATGAGAATAATCAATAGGTAAATTATATGGACCTTAATTCCACTCTCCAACTTATTAAAATCAACGTTTCTCACATTTCTTTACATGTTTTTTTATATTTTTCTTAGTGAGAAGGGTAAAGATGAGATGTTATGTCATGTGGCCTAATGTGCAGTAATTGTAGGATTTGGAGAAATTTTGGCTAATTAAAGTGTAGGAACTAGAATTAGAAAAGCAAGAGGGATTTGAGGAGATTGTATCTCTCACCTTAATTCCTCACTCACTCAAATATTCCTCCACGAGATCTCATCAGCTATGAGTTATAAGTAACCAAGCCACTCAGGTAATTAGAAACCAAGCCAGTGATAGTTGAAGACAAGATGATATTGAGTTGGGAGCCAAGCCTCCCTAAATTTAAGGACTTTGCTGGTAGCTTCAGTTGTATAAATAAGAAGGCCTAGGGCTCATTAGGATTCGATGTTTTTTGTTGTATCCAAGAGGCATTTTCAAGCTAAGACGTTGTGACAGATAACTCTTATGTATTTTTGATATTTCAATGAAAATGAAAAGCATTCCCTTGATCTAGCACTGATTTGATTCATAGGGTTGAAGCTCTTGGGTAAGGGACCAACCATAGTAGTGGAGGTTCCTCTTTATGTACATATATGCTTAGATTACATTCATTGTGAGCTGCTGAAGTGATTTTTGTTTTGTTTAATCTACAGGTATTTGGAAGTTTACATAGTTTGCTTCCATTTTTGGATAGATAGATTAGTGGTACCATAGTGATAGGAAACACTTCAAAAACTCTTGTGATCATGGCCTTTACCTCATCTCCCTTATGGGATCATGATTTGAGGGTTCTGTTCACACAACCCAAAAACATATTTATTGCTTGAGTACCACATAACCTTGGGCTTCTTATTGAATAGGTCATTGTCTCTAAACTTCTTAGAGGTATCTACAATTGTCATTTCGATATCTTGAGTTTGATATGGTATAGAAGCACTTCCATTCATAAAATTAGCCATTAGCTATTAATAATTGTGTTTTTCCTTCATTCAACTCATCTCTCACCTTTTCCATGTATAAATGAAATTGTGCATAAATGAAGAAAAGAGTGCATGTTGTTGCAGGAGCTTCTGATCTATAGGGAGACCTCATCTCAGTTGCCTCATCCAAGTCTTCTCCACCTATGCTGCTAAAGTCCACCAAACCCTAATATGAATTCTTGTTTTGTAAGCAATGTGGGCATTTTCCTTGAGCAAATCCAACCATCTTAAAGCATTTGACTGAGCCTTAGGCAGTGTGAACCTACTCTATGCCTTATTTCCCCATAAAACACCTTTCCAACACTTCATTCTACCTTTCCTACCTCCTTATAAGCTTGTGACCTGTTTCCTGTAGCAAAACAAAGCATCCTGTAGTAGAACTAGGATATCTTGTAGTACTACACGAAACCTTGTAGCATCATGTTTTAAGCTCGAATTGAGCAGAAATGGTCATCTGAGATTAGGTTAGGCCTCCACTTGGCTTCCATACCCTTGAAACTATTCCAAGCCTTTTCCCCCATACATGTCTCCCCTTACAAATAAGAAATTGGAAATTAGCATTTGCATTCATAAAACTAAAGATCCAATAGTGTTTTTTTGCAATTTCTAACTTAACACATGCATGCAGCAGTCATAGTAGTTGTTAAATAAAATTCCATGCTCAGTTAGTCTAGATAACAAGATGTTATATAAAAGGTTATGTTAGGTCTCTTTTGCAAGTAAAACGTGTAGATCCTTAGCTAGATGATTTGATGTCACTTTATAACACCTTCCAATTTAGCACTTTCATTTCCTAGAGAAGGAAGCATTCCCTTTTTGCATTAAGAATAATTTTCCCTTTCTCTTTTGGTAGTTAGACTCCTTCTAGTCAATAGAATAATGTTTTGAAAAACCCTAGTGGTCTATCTCCCTAGTTGAAAAGTGACAAGAGTATACCATTATATCTACTATGTATACAACACTATCACCACCAAGTTTGTACGAACCCCGGGTTGATGAAGTAAAGTTGGTACCCCCATCAGTTGCAACATTCTTGATGCAATATTGTTTCTCATCAATGATCATGATCACGAGTAGGTGGGAGGCCTTTGGGAGTCTCAAATACCTTGGAATAATTTTCCAAGACATTTTGGGGATCTTGAGAAATAGATTATTTCGATGTTTGAACCTCTAGTGAGCATAATTGTGCAATTACACCCTGTTTTTATTTCTTTAAAATATTTGTAACGCCATTAGAGATGATTATATTTCTTGGTTTCCCTATGATACCCCTTAGTTAAACTTCCTTTCCTTTCCAAAAAAATTTCATGAAAATTAAAATCTAACATACCCAATTATTGTAGCCATTGGTCTCCTAGTACAGCATCAGCAACACCCATTACAATGGAAAGCATTCGACTATTCAATACATATTGCTCCATGGTTAGCTTGATATTATGGAACTTTCCAGAGAAATTTATAGGTCCTCCATTTGTAACCATCACTTGACACTTTGGCACTAAATATAGGAATAAATTCAATTCCTTGGCTATATTACATTGAATAAAATTATGGGTATTACTCGAACCAATCAGCGCTATTACATTTTTCTTCTTGATATGTCATTCTATATTGAGAATTTAAGGAATGGTAATTCCTGCCAATGTATTACAAGGTATCATCAGATACATTAATTCTTTCTCTAGGGATGGTTCCTGGTGTATATCCTCTTCTTTTGAAATTTCTTGTTCCTTTTCTTCCTCCTCTTCACATCCATGTAAAATAATTTCTTCTCAGCACACTTATGACCTTTAGTGTATTTTCTATCACAACTATAACAAATCCCTTTTCATAGTTTTTCTTCCAATTATTGTGGTTTCAACCTTTTAGGTTATGGAAGGCTATGAGACACAACACTTACATCTTTGTAGTTGTGAGTGGTAGACTTCCTTGTTTCCACAATTTTTCTTTTAAATTTTCTTGCCACCCTGAATGCCTTCTCTAATGAATCAGGTTCCCAAAGGCAAACCTCATGTGGGATGTTATCCTTTAAATTATCTATGAGGAAATCAATCATATGCTCCTCTATAATATCATTTACCATTATATTCAATTTTTGGAAGTCTCCAATGTGCTCCTCCATTGAACCCTTTTGTTTGAGACTTATCAATTGGCTAAAGAAGGTTTTTCTATTTGTATCCTCATAATGTGCTCGAATTTCCTCTGTAAAAATTGGCCAATTGACAAGTGGTTAACAAGAACAAAGCTATTGTTACCATACAACCTATTTTTTTCTAAATATAAAGAAATAATGCATACCTCTTGCGTGTTCGACACATCATGTAGATCAAATAATTGCTCCATATGTAGTCTCCATGTCACCGGATCCTTTCCATCAAACTTCCTCATAATCATATCTGGAATGTGGTTAGTCAAACCCACTACATGAGTCTCTAAAGTCATATTTTGTATTCCTTTTATCCTAATCATAATTTTCGTGGTGTATTTTTTCACCACTAGGAAGCATTCCTTGTATCAATTTTGTCAAACCTTCCTTTAAACCTTATAGGTCCCTTTTCAAATCTATTTTTAATCCATCCTTAAAACCTTCTACCTTGACATTCATCATTTCTTCCATGTTGCAATTCTTAACCATCCATCTTAACTTCCAGTTCATTTGTGGTTACTCTTTGTGATAGTGAAATTTCTTGCACTTGACCTTGCAATTTTGACATATCGTGGGGGATTTCTTCCACTTCTTCATGCGTCATAGATGAGGTTTCTGGTCGCTTAATAGGTTTGTCCATTTTTTTGTTTGAAGGAATTTTCAAATGAAACAATGATATCTATGATTCAATATGTCATCTGAATAACTTCAAACCGATTTTTCAAACAAAAGTTATGCAAAATTTAAAAAATACACACCTTTTTCTTACTTTTTAGGAGTTCAATATTGAAGTTGTTGTATCTCTATAATTTAGGATCTCCAAGGTCTGAAATTTTGTCCTATGCTATCCCACCGAGTCTTCTTTCCAACCCAAGAAGTTAGTCTAAGATTGGATTCTTCAAGGAATATGTATTCCCAATATCCCATGATGACCTGATTATAACCTAGTTCAATAGAGAAAACTTGTACGGAGTACCAGGTGGAACTATTTTGACCTTTGACCCTAAAAATGATACACAAGAACCTAGAGTCCATCCACTATCAGCAAATTTTTACTAAATCCAAATTCAACGCACAAAGAGAAAGTTATGACGATATTCCCTAGATTTCTTGTTTGAGGTTGAATTCTCGAGCCTGTAGAAACCCTAACTTCCTCAGATCATATCTCTGAAAATATAGTGAACCAAGATCTCAAATTTGTACACATTTTTCACCATGATTTCAGCTTTACATGGTCCAAATTTCCATGTTAGAAGCCTTGTATAAAAAAAATATTGCAAAAATTCCAAGATGACTTGTTTGGAGAAGCGAAACCTTAGAATTCAAATCTCTTATACCAAATGTTATGAAACTAGCTCACAAAAAGGTAGATTAAGACTTAAAAATTATCCTCTTCGAGGAGGAAACCTCCTTTACATTACATAAATGAACAATTCGTGGATGATAAAAATGAAAATACCTCATTTATATATAGGAGTCTAAGGGGTCACAATATAATCATAGCCTACATAACAATAATAATGTAAGGGGACAACAATAACAATAATGGGGTTACACTAACAATAAGCGGATATATTAGTATCATAAGGGCCTAACAAACTAATTGATTATGTGTTTAAGATAGAATTTCTATCTTCCACTAATAATTGATGTATTTATATATGTGTTTAATGTAATGCAAAGTAGAGGTTTCGATGTGGAATAACAATGGATAAAAATATCGTTATATTGTAAGTATTAAGTCTTTATGTTCTTATTAATGAAATTTAAATATCGTTACAAAATTGTAATTTTAATCTATATGGTGAAATAGATATTAATTTATAGCTACTATTTGTATCTTATATATTTTAATGTGATAGAAGGTTTAGATATATATCGAAATTAATTATAATATTTTTGCTTTTATATTTAATTAAAGAAATGCTATAAAATTAAATTCAAATAAACATTTCATGTAATATTTTGATTGTGAAATGAGAGATGGTTTTTGGGCATGTGGTATTGATGAGCCATGGGATTGGCCCATGTTATCGTAACAATTCCTATTTAAAAGTTAATAATATCTATGGTAAAATGGGTTAGAATATCCATGGTTAAAAATATTGTTATATTGTAAGTTTATTGTAAGTATCGAAGTTTTATGTCCTTATTAATTAAATTTAAATATGCCGCAAAATCATTACTTTAATTTATAAGGTAATGGGTATTAAGTTGTTGTTGCTCTATATTTTAATATAATATGTGATTATGATTTTATTTTATAAAAATTTATTCTTATATTTAATTAATAAAAAAATTCACATTTAAATTGAATTTGGTTATTCTTATTACTTTTATTTTCTTGTGGACAACCTCTCTCCCATACAAGGCTATATATTACCTTTAATATTTTATTACTATTCAATTAAACCAACCGTAAATGTTAACAAATCCTTACCTTTTATAAATGAACATATTAATATAAATTAAAAATGTTGAGCCAACATGTAAAAATGTTTACATTCTTACATTACACTTACACATCTCCGCTATAGAGCATGCAATGAATTATACAAACCATTTAGTATATTAATTTTAAATGTATAAGATATTTGCATGTTCTCATGCAAATAAAGTATGGAACATAATAGATCCATTAACCATCTAAAATATAGGTAAGTATACATTTTTCTTGATGGGAACGATTTGTCAGGAAGTCAATTGCATCTATTTATGTCTCACTTTCCATGTCCTTCTGGTTATGTCTGCAAGTATTCTAACAATATCTCTAATCATACTTCCTTGCCCCCCCTTTTAATCATGGAGTTTATTTTCGATCAAATGACTTTGAAATTACAACAATGAAGTCAACCACATCCTCCTTTTCCGTTAATCCAATTGGAAAGCTTGTGTTTTCCTACCCAAAGGATGTAGAAAAATTATTTTTTACCTTCAATTTGAACTACCATTGCACATACAAGTAATTGAGATTCTCCATATAGTACATCAACATCTTGTATTACAAATTTATTAATGATGGGAAAAGGGAACCTTGTTTTTAAGTGTTTATTTACTAAGGATAAGAGGATATCCTCCACAAGAGTATGTACTATAGCTTGAATAAAATGTATGTGGAAATTTCATATAATACTCCATTTATACTTAAGAGTAAGTTCACATAAATCTGCGACACTAGTAATATTATTGTTAGAAACTCCAATAGAGTCACTAATAGAAATCAACATAAATATGCATGCCACTAGAATGGTGTCACTACCATCTACAAAATTCACTACCATATTTGTAAAAGCAACAACCTCTACTCTAGACAAAATAATGGTTATGCTTAGCATAGGGGAAATGGAAATATTATGATACTTGTTATAGAGTTGAGGAACAAAAAGAAACATCCAACTATTATTATTTATAAGATATTTTCTAGAAATTTATCCACTAACCAATTTAGTAAGCCTGCATTATTGTATTCAATTGCTACTAATTTTAGCAAATCTTGTCTTTATGTGATTTCCAACATCTTTTATTGGCCAATGTAAGGTATCTTGGGTTTTACATTGTAAGTTTGAAGCAAAATGGGATAAAAAGGTTGCATGTTTGCTAATAATCCTTCAATTTCAATGCTAATAGATATAGGATCTACAATAGGAGTTTGTGTTACTCTAAAAATCAATACCACAATATTACCAATCCAAAATTCCTTGAGTAGTTACTTCAAGAGTTTCATGATAGGGTTCATGTTTGATATATAAATGCTGACTACTATCATTAGATTGTTGTCATATCAAGGTTTAACACTCTTGTTGCAGATGAACTTTGGAAAATGTGCACCATACATTTATCATTTCCAAATTTCATGTATATGGTGACAGGGCATGGTATTTAATTTTTACAAAGATTATTGTTGAAATTTAACTTTATATGCCAGAGAGTTAGATTGTGAAGTCCCTATATGTTGAGGGTTTTTTATGACTGACATAGTGAACAAAAATATATTTTGTTATCTTGCGATTAGAGCATAAATATAGCATGACATCTAGGTACCATAAAAAAAGGAATGATAAAAGGTTGTTCAATGATATGATTTAATATAGAAAATGAAAGATATGGTAGAAGAATGAAATTATGGCAAAGGAATGTTACTCTTCTAGTGCTTGCTCATATATTTCCAAAATTGTCTACAAATAAAAAATTCTTATTCTCATTTTTACTCAGTTTTACCTCTATATGGAGCTAAGAATGGTATTGTGTTGAAGTGGGAGTCACAGGGATCTTTCAATTCTTGAAATCTAATCTTTGAAAACAACTTTTACTAATAAAAGTTAGATCTTTTATTCATGCTTGAAACTTGTGCCAATTCTAAAAATCTTGGAAATTTTCACTGAGAGGTGGATGGCCAATGACCATATGTTCACCATTTGAAATCACATCCAAGTTGAGATCTATTCTTGGGACGTGTGCAACCATAAAAAAATACAATTCTGCTACACAAAATTAACAAGACTTTTGCCAAAAAAATATTAAAGAAGTTTTAAAACATATCTACACATCACATTCCATGCATATTTTTGAAACTTTTCTTACTTCATACTCAATTTATCATATTCTAGAAAATAACCTTGTGTCAAAAAGCTTTATCTCAACAACATTTTCTTGCAATCTCCATGAAAAAAGTGCCCATGAAATAGGTTGCTATAGCCATCAAGTAGGTAGCTACAATAACTTTTCATAGTTGTGACAGTGTGAAATGCACCACCAACGATTAAGGGGATCTGCCAAGTATGAAGTCCCAATTAGACGTCACACCATTTGGGATAGGAGTCCCATCCAATACGTATGCCCAACTGTCACCTTGTTTGTTTGTTTTCTCTTGGGTTTGGAGTGAAAGGATGTGAATGTGAAAGAAATAATGAAATATCTAGTGTGTGAATATGAATCAATGAACATATGATAAACTTAAAATTGTAATATCATAACAACATAATAATAAGGCCAAGAATATCTCAATAGGAGTTAGTTATCTAAAAACATCAAATATGTACAAGAGTAAAACAACACTAGAAACTAAGTGCAAAGTAGTTAACAACTATTGATTAGAATAATGCAAGGAATAAAAGGGTATAAATTTATTAGTAAGTATATGATTTATAATCCATTAACTAGTTCATCAACATATAACTCATGTGCAAGAAAACATGCACTAATAGAAGTATCAGATAACAATTACCACTATCATGAAAATAGACAAGGATCTTGCCAAAATGTAGAGGTTCTCATTGATATTGTTGTAATCACAATTACATATATCACATGCCCATCAATATACAATAGTTTAAGGTGATTTGCTCATTCCAGCTCCAAAATAAGTCCCTACCCTCTCTACAACTCAATCCTCAATTTAATAAGAGAAAGAATGTTAAAATTCACCTATGTCCTAACAAACACAAAAATGCTAAAGGTTATATCAAGTTCTAAAAGCCCCCTTACTAGAGGCATGATGATATATTTATACAACTATGTAGGAAACTCTTCCTCTTCAATGTGAATTTTCAATTTCCCCATGACTTATCATATTCTTATGGACTCTTACATGACTTTGGTATTTTCCTATTTTGATGACAAAATAATACTTACAATATGCCAAAAGAAAAATCATGAGGTTTTCAACTACACTTTGATCCAAAATTCTATACTTCTTGGAGGAATAGATATTGCTAGTGTAAATTTCGAGATGATTATTGTTGGTGTTGTTAATATTACAAAATCATTGCAACTTATATTAATCACTAAACAAGGAGTGTTCCACTAATTTGCTGTAACATAAATCCATTTGCATATTGTTGCACTAGTTGTTGAATGGATTAATCCTTGACCAACAATACCACTCCATATATTTACTTACATGGTATGATACATAGTATAGCTTTTTGTACTACTAGAATCCATATTGAACCAACCTATACTTAGTTTCCTAGACATTACATAACTAGGTTGAGACAGGAAACAATGAAGTTGATATCAATACGTATTTGGACTTTTAGGTGCAATAGTCATTCATTGTTATGCAAAACTTCTATTTAATAAAACATCAACCAATATGCTAGGCCTTAAAATTAAGTTCCCACAAATGTAGTAAATTTTGAGGGAATGTTAGTTTCATATACAAATCTTCTTCCTTAACCTTTGTAAATTAAATTGTGTGAGAGATAAGGTTGGCCACAAGCAATATTGCATCAAAAATATTTACAACGCGATGGGAGAAATAACATTGAGACACAAATCCATGTAATGGTGTCAAGTCAAGACATAGTAATTTTCTTGTTTCTAAAACAAAGTTTTGTTTGATATTCATCACTAAAACGATGCATATGTATCCTCCCAATAGTGGGAAGCATTGTTGGAAGGACAAAGGAACCTTTGCCTCACAAATACCTATGTTTTTGGCATCCTTTCCTTGATTATAATGTCCCATGGGCTCCAATATTATGGTATATGTCTTTAATTATGCTAGACAAATACACTATTGTTCTACACTCAATTTGTTGTACCATTTACTTATAATTTATGAGTGAGTTAAATGAGATTTTCCTCTTCTATTACTTTCTGGAATAGATTATGTTTGATTTGATCTTTGATATTTTCACATTCAAATAAATAAGATGATACATGGATTGAGTTGTAGCTAGATAAGAGGAGAATATGAATTTTCTAATACCTATGTTCGTGTTGATAAATTACATCTTGGCTCTTCAATACTACAATGCTCATGTCCACAATAATGAAAACCAAACCTGTGAGACAATACAAATATAGATGTTATGAGCACCTTTGGTGCATTAGGTTGATCCATTTTCTAGATGTGAGCTATGAGTTCATTGTACATCCAATCCCATTCAAGATATGGTGTAATAATATCCAAAACATAAACAATATTGTTAAGACGAAATAACTATTGGTGAGAATGTACTATTTGATTTTGGTATATATTATCATGTATTGACACATCTAAATTATTCATTGTCAGTACATTCAAGACTACAACTCCCTAAAATACTTTGTGAGATGTCGCTTATTAGGATATGCATGGGAGGTGATCCAATGGTTATTTTTTGGTTTGTAGATGAAGAAGGTCTTAATCCATGAATTAAATTACGCTCTAAAATATATTAGATTTCATTAATTATGCATCTTCTATAGCAGTATCTAGAAAAACTCTTTTTCCTTGGGACTGTAAAATGCTTCATTTAATTATTAATATCCATCTCAAGGTGTTGTGGTTCATCGATTGTCCATGGTTGCTTGGAAAATGTTCCAAAAGATGCCTCAATGCATTGTGGAATTGATGGACACCTTAACCCATGATCATTCTTGACACTAAACCCCCAAAACAATTTTTTATTCATTAATTTCATCTTTCTTGGAAATAAATACAACCACCATCTTATTGTCAGGCATGGCATCCTTCAACATTTTGTTATAATTAAACTCTGTGTTAAGTTTTGATTAGCTAATGGTATTGGGCTTGGAGAAATTGGGTATTTATTTGTCATAATTTGGTGGATCTACTCTCGTTCCATTCCGTTCTTCTCGGTTCTTATCTTTGGTCCTCCCTTAGAGGAGGACAACTTCAAACAAATTTTCAATCTTAATGGCATTATGTATAGCCCTTTGAATTGAAAGGAATTTTGAGAGGGCTTTATTGACCTTGTAGGTTGACATACAAGAAAATATCTCAAATATCCCTTGTAAACCTCTCGCATGTTGATCAACTGGTAAGAATTAAATTCACCTCCAAGGTAGTATGTCAAAAGAGTTTTGTGAATGTGTTTGTAACTACACCAAGATTATCTGGTGTTACCTCCGTTATATAAGTTTTAGTAGTTATCTTATGCCAATATGCCAAATAAATACATTTGGGCCACCAAAAGTGATGAGGCTGACCAAATTAAACTATATTGGTCACAATGCCACTCTCCATCTTATTAAATTGTCTTTTCTCATGTTTATTTACAGATTTCATTATATTTTTCTTAGTGAGAAGAGTAAAGGTGAGCTACTATGTCCTATGGCCTAATGTGTGTTAAATGCAAGGAATTGGAGCAGCTTTGAGTTGGCTTGAGTGCAGGGAATCAGAGTAGAGAAGCAAGAGAGATTATAGGAAGTGGTCTCCCTCCTTACCTACACAGATCATTCGAATATTCTCCCAATAGATATCATTAGCTCGGTGTTGTTGGTAGCCAAGAAAGTCAAATCCATTGGTAGCTAAGCTAGTGCCAGTAAAGGAAGAGTTATTCTCAATTTAGGGAGCCTAGTATCCCTATTTTCTAGGGATCTCTTGGTAGCTCCAATTTGGTATAAATAAGCAAGCTAAGGGGCTCATTAGGATTCGAAGTTTTATTGTAGCCAAGAGGCCATTAAGCTAAAGTGCATTTGAATGTTATTGTTATGATGTATTTGACATTTTTATGATAATGAGAAATTCTATTTTGATCCGGCATTGAGTTGACTCATAGGGCTGAGGCTCTTGGGTTAGGTATCAACCCTAGCCACAGAAGTTCATCTACTTTGTATCTGTATTCTTATCTTGGAATGTTGATTTACTACTGAAGCTTATTTCTATTTTCTGTGTAGCTTAGAAAGTTTATCAAAGTTGTTTCTTATCTATGCCTTCATTATCTTAAATAGTATATTAGTGTTGCCATCTAATGAAGGAAAATATACCAAAACATCTTGGGATAATGACCCCTACCCCATCTCCCTTATGGGATTATGTTTAGGGGTTCGCACTCTCACAGCCCAAAAATAAAGTTTGTCCTTTGTTCAATGCTTAGGTTAAGTTTGATTTTTAGCTAAATAACTATTTATGATTCCTTGGAAATATTTGTAGTTGTTAGTTAACTTCTTAAGATTTTTGTAGCTTAGAAGGTAGTCCATTCCATAAATCTAGTCTCTAACAATAGTTAGGTCAAACTTTCTAAATTCAACTCACCTTTTCCATGTTCACATGAAATAATTTGTAAATGAAAAGATAAACATGTTTTATGGCAAGGATTATTGGTCTGCGGGAAGGAACACCTACAACCAACTCCACCTAGTTATTTTGCACCTTATGTTGAAGCATACTAGCCCATACTCTGAACCATTGTTTTCCATCCACCGTGAGTAAGATTTCTTGAGTAGATCTGATCTTCGTGAAGTGTTGGGCTTGGCCTTGGGTGATGTTCAACTCCCCTAAAATTTAAACAATTGTCATGCACATTGTCAACACTTCATCTCACCATTATTGTCCTTCAAAACCTCTCATCCAACTTCCTATAGTAGTGCAATACATCCTGTAACAGTTCAAGATATCCTATAGTTATTTCCTGTAGAAAACCTGTAGTTTCCTGTTGTGACCCTATCGTGACCTGAAATGGTAGTATATCCTACTGTAAGAGTAGGTTAACGCTTTAGCTTGTACTCCATGACCATAAGTACCCCCTAGACCATCATTTTCATTCCTTTCCCTCCTACAAGATCAAATAGAATTAGCTTTTATATTTATGAATTTAGAAATTAGGACTTTTATCTATTTTGCAAGTGTGAAGGAGATAATTAAAAGCATACATGTTTGTATTTTGAAATCATAGAATCAATTCCTATTTTCAAGCAATCATATTAGCTAGATGATCAAGTCCACGTTTAGTATAGTTTCCTTCCTGCAAGTGATTTATGTCATTTCATAGCTAGATGGTTTATGTCAGATCATAGCATCTACAAATTAGTAGCTTTCATTGCCTGAATTGACAAGCATTTACTTTTCCTGAACTAGAACTCATTTTACATTCCATTGTCAATAGTCAGACTCCTTTTAGTCCAATAGAGGAATGGTCTAGAACCCTAATGGTGAAGTGCCCCAGTTGTGAAGAGACATGAGTAAAATGATGCATATGTTGTGTATATAGCACTATCACCTCCAAGTTTTTACGAAACCCTGGGTTGATAAAGTAAACTTGGGAGTCCTAGGAGTTGCAACATTCTTGTTGCAATACTGAGGCTCATTACGTTTTGGCACCATTGTTAGGGAGGTGTCTAGGTAGATGTAATTTCTGCGTTTTCTTTATATTTTGCATTTTCTAGATAAATGTTACTCTCGCTTTCCTTTTTGTCCTGCATTTATTTTTGAAAAAAAACTCATAAAAAAATAAAACTATATTTCTTTCATGCCTCGTAGGAGTAGAGAAACTTTAGGGAAATTCTTGGCAAATACATCGACACCATCAAACTGTCAACCTTCCCTCTTCTTTGGTGACTATCAGCTTCCCTCTCTGACTATAGGAGAGCTAGAATATCCCTTAGGAGAACAACCTGAAATATTTGAAGAGCCTATTGGGGAAGAAGAAGAAGATACCATTCCACACACTTATACCATTGTTGAAAA
>APFE030000703.1:37737-53978 GCA_000404065.3 Pinus taeda
CACCAAATATTAAATCTTTAGAATGACCCTAGGACCTGATGAATCCCTGGAGGATTATGAGGAAATGTTCCAACTAAGTTACAAAAGGGATAGATGCACCCTTGATCCTGAATCACTCAAGTTAGTCCTTCTTAGAGGAATTAGGGAGGACATTATGGAAACCCTAAGCATGTTGTTTGGAGGGGACATTTATTAGACGCCTTGTAATGACATTAATAGAGTGTTCAAAATGATTCTAGGGCTGCTAGAAAGAAGGGTAGTGCTAGTCAAGCTTTGGCCAGTTCCTCTTCCTCCGACACATCTACCAAGAGTGAAATTGGAAACATGTTGGAGGACTTTAAAAGTTAAATGTTATACACCTTTTCTCTACAAATGGATACTATGCAGATCAAGAGGAAACAAGAGGAAGCAAAGAGAGCTATCTTTTTCCCTAAATGCACTAGGAGGCACCGTAGAAATTAATGTCCACTAAATGTTATAGAGGTTTTCTTAGTCTTTGAGGAAAACCATTCCACAGATAAGTTCCCTTCTCTTCTTGGATTGAAGTTTGTATACCAAGGTATTGAATATGGGGTTGAACAACTTTGTTATATAAACCAAAGAAGGCCTCAAAGACCTAGGCCATACTAGTAGGGCATGTAGGGTGCACCCTATTCCTACTACCATCCCAATCAGAATGCGTCCCTACCCCCTTGCTATTATCCTACTGACCCTTCATTAACCACACCTT
Source organism: Pinus taeda (assembly GCA_000404065.3). Classification (NCBI taxonomy): domain Eukaryota; kingdom Viridiplantae; phylum Streptophyta; class Pinopsida; order Pinales; family Pinaceae; genus Pinus; species Pinus taeda. Next base: position 38,468 of record APFE030000703.1, read on the forward strand.
CTCCTTGGTATTATTCACCTTAGTATCCTTCCAAACCTGCCAATCAATAATTTTAGCCATATGCTTCTCCACATCCTAAGTGGAATAGTCGATCACAAGGTTGGAGGCCTTAATTAAAAAAACCTCCTCCTTTATTGCCTCCACCTTCATCTTAACCATAACTAATTCATCCTGCTCCACCCAAGCAACGTCAAATTCTTGCCAAACCAAATCTGAAGCTGGACAACAAGCAGGCACAAGAAGTCTATAATGGGGAGACATATTACCCTACCTATGCTATGGAGATTCAAGAAATTCACCTTAGTTCTACAAGAGTGCTACCAGATAACCAACCTCCATCTCCACCTGAGGAAATTGAAGAGGAAAAGGAAGGGAGAATATCCAATACACCTCATTTTCTTGAAACATTGATCCATCCAAACTAGCACACCCTAGAAAGGACTCAACTTCCAGGAGAATTGAAAAAATTGTGTGTGAAAATCCCACAACTCGAAGTCATCAAAGATGTCCCCATCTACAACACGCTAATCAAGGATAAATGATTCAAACATCCAGGAAGGAGAAAGAAATACACCCCTACCATCAATGCCATTGGTCAATTGTCTGCCCTAATGTCGGGGAGAGTAATTTGCCCAAAGTATCTAGACTATAGAAGTCCTATAGTAGATGTGCACATTCATGGCATCGTTGTCCCTCACACCTTGATTGATCTCAGGGTGGCCACCAATGTGATTACTAAGGAGACCATGCTCAAATTAAATCTCCAATGATCCTTAAGAAAGACCACAACAATACTGCAACTTGCAGATAGATCCACAGTAGCTCCTAAAAGAGTTTTTTAGGATGTAATTGTCTCCATTTATTTGTGGAAGTATCCTGCTGGCTTCTTAGTGTTGGGCATGGGATCCTCCAAGGGAAGTTTTGGGGATAAAATCCCATATTTTGGTCATAATTTTGTAATCCAAATGTAAAGTCTCTGCATTTTGTGGTCGCGGAGCAGGTAGATGTTAAAGAGCCATAGGGTTGTCCACCCTTATTTTGAAAATGTAATGTCGGTTGTAAAAGATCTAGTATAAATAGAGCTAATATCTAAGTAGTCAGGACAGATAGATAAATCAAGGAGGAATATATGATGCATGAGAGATAGCTCTGAAGTACAAGTCTAAGTCTTGGGTCGTAGCATAGGTAGAGGCTTTGTAGCTGAGTGCATAGAGGCCTAGAAGTTTGCAGATGAGTGCGTGGACCCCTGCAGCTAAGTGCACATAGCAGGTCGAGTCTCTAATTGTTAAGAATTATCAATAAAGAGAAGTATTCTACAATTTCTGTGTCTTTATTTCCTATTTATGCATCTTGTTAAATTGTGTATGAATTTCACTTATAATGCCTATATGATGCGCAAATATATATAATTGTGTTGGATAAGTGACCTCAAGTAAGCACATTTGTTCAGGCATAGATAACTAAGATCTGTTAATAAGATAAGAAAGTCACTTAGCCTAGTTAGGAAGATATTGTAGTTCGCTGCCCTAGCAGCATCAAGGGACTTCAACCCCTAGTTATGGTTGTGTCGAAATGGATTGTACCCTTTCAAAAATGTACTAAAGGGTGGAACAAAGGATTAAGAAACCCGCGTGAAGGCAAGTATAGATGGAATAAACCGACATCACAACCATCTCAAGGGTGTAGAAACTTGTTTGTAGCATCCCCCCATACTGCTTCTGGTGAGACTTCAGCCCGTGCTCTGTGGGCTGATGCCTAAAGGGCAATTAGTGTAGAGATTTTTTTGGCTTATTAAAATTGAACCTGGGTCAAACCCCCTCAAGCCATCAAATGGTTCCATTGTCAGGACCGGATTCTGCATAAGAGATGTGTGATGTCGTATGATTGGAATCCAACTAAGAAAGAAATCGAAGGCTGGTTAGACAGAAGGATTCATGAGTTCGTGGAACAAGAAAACATAAAGTCGTGACTATCAAAATAATAATGGTTGGATCGATACCTATATACAAAGATCCACGAAATCTTTTTCGCCTCCTTTCCTATTGAGTTATACGAGTGGATCGTGAAGCTAGAAAATAGCCAAGGAAGGTGGAAACTTGACGATCCTATTGTGTGGACCTCGGAGCTAGTGCAAAGGTTGGAAGCATTGGAGTATAAGATCACGCGCACTATCGATCATTGGCTTGATCACATCATAGGAGGGTTTGTTACTAATTCATGGTTGACACCTCAGTTAGCTATAGCGAAGCAGAGTGACAATCTTTCATAGGACCACGAGGTAAGTACGTAAAATATTTGAATATTTGGATTAAAATGTTGTTGTGCAAAAAATGGGTTATGTAGCTACCTTGATGTTTAGGACTATGCGAAGTGGAAAAAGTTATAGAAATGAAGGAAATAAGGGTCCAGAGTATAGCCCCTTCATTTCACCTCCACGAAGGAACAAATAAGGGATAGTGAAAGTCTCTCCACGAAGTGTTATTCAGTCGATAAAACAAGCATTCCCGCAAATACCACCTCCACCCACACCACCATCAGCTTCACTGCCATCACCTCCAACTTCACATGTACCACATCCACCTCCACCGCGATTCAGTATGGCAGATAAGTAAAGTTGCCTTTGTTCAAAGGCATGGTAAATGAGGACCCAGACCAATTCTAGTTCATTGTAATGGTTGTATGGGAAGCTCAAGGTGTTATAGATGACCACATAAAGAAGGCAACGGTGGTTAGTGCTCTGCAAGATTGCGCGGTAACTTGGTATATTAATTACTCTAGCAATAACCCAAATGCTAGAATGGCGAACATCTAAGCAGCACTGAATAGGGAATTTAGCAAGCCTAAATCTAAAGCACATTCGATCTTGGGATTGAAAGAGATTGTGATGCTACCAGGCGAGACACCTTGGGAACTAGATCAAAGGCTAAAATATATGATCTGTGAGGCCAACATGAATTTGACAGATGGACAACATCACGAGTGGTTTGTGGCTTTGCTACTACCACACTTAAGGAGTCAAATGTCGTAGTAGAAGATAACAACTCAGGCAGAGGCCTTGGAGATTGCCATGAGACTACATGAGACTATGATGCAAGATCGTAATCTAGGAGTTTAGTAGATCCATGTGTAGTTGAAGAATCTGTGCCTTGAGATGCAAAGCTTGAAGCAGGATAGGACAGTTCGGCCAGAGGTACGTGAAGAGGTATGGTGTTTAAAATGCAAGATTCAGGGTCATGATGAAGACCGCTGCCCCGTCTTTAGAAATTACCTTGTAGGAGGAGGACCGATGCCTTTAAGGCTGGAAGCTCAAACAAGACCTAGCGTTGCACCTGCTTTATGGTGCACTATCTGTCAGGTAGCCAGAAAACATGCCACGGATAACTGTCACTTGCTAGACAGGTATGTGCAAACATCGCAATAGTTGTTCTGCAATTCTTGTAGGTTGTAGGACATAATGAGTGTACTTGCAGGAGCAATGAATTAATGATGGATAGAACTCCCGCTTACAAGATTCAGGCTGAAATGCAGCCCCTTGACTAGAATACAAGGATGGTGTGGGCAAGCTTTTAGGGGCGTGGAGAAGGCCAAGGTAGAGGAGGAACTGGTAGAGGTCGCAGATAGTTGATTTGCTACAATTGCGGAGGACTAGGACACTATGCCCGTTATTGCACTAATCCAACACGGCCGTCGTGCAAATACTGCATGTTGTTTGATCATGAAACAAAAGATTGTCCTATGCTAATAGTTAGGATACGTGACAAAGGGGCACTACCACCTCCCTTGACTCAGAACCTATAGATGATGAGGTCTGAGCTACGTGAGGAAGATCCAAACGTAAATATAGTGCTCCGAACTGGAATCACGATGGGAGTTGACAAGGGGAAAGAACTGGAAGATAGTACATGGGTTTGCAAAGCCCCAACAAAATAGGCTAAGTTCAATTTTGAGCACGCTTGTGAAGCATTCATGGAAGCTAAGAAAATATTTATTGGGGCCTCCACTTCAGGAAGCAAGGATAAACGAGAGCCGAAGATGGACCCCTCTATGGTCACAAGTTTCTTCAAAACCTATATGAAGTTACTGCACAACAATAATGCTATGAAAGGGCTACAAGAACTCATCAATAGATGCGCTAGAACTGCACCAGGTGAACCGTGTGTAGCCCAAAAGATCAGAAAGCATAAGACAAGGACGCGGCATGAAATGAGACTCACTGCGCAGATTGGAGAATACGAAATGGATCAAGTCATTCTGGATTTGGGATCAGATCCAAATGTTCTACCAAAGCATACATGAGAGAAAATGGGGAGACCTACACTGCAATGGTCTCCAATTCAGCTAAGGATGGCGAATCAGCAGAAAGTCATACCCATGGGTCGGCTGTAGGGAGTAACCATGGATATTGAGGGAGCGAGTGCACTAGTAGACTTTGAAGTAATAGAGATTGTTGATGACAACAATCCTTACCATACATTCTTCAGAATTGACTCTGCTACTGATATGAACGGTGTAATCAATCTGAAAAAGTGAAAGATGATCTTCTAGAAGAAATAACTATGCGTAATAATACCCTAGGATCATGCTGAAGGATCGTGCTATACAGAACCAGTCGGCGACTATGAGAGTAATGATGATCTAGAATGAATCTATAAGATAATAGCATCAGAACAAGGATGGGTGAATCCCACTGTGGATGGATGGATTACATGGGATCGCGAGATTTCGAGAACTTCGGACTCCGACGAAGAAATAAAATGCTAGAAAAATCGGTTACATAAAGTAACTACATTGAATTGCAACATGATGACTCAGTCACTACACTGTGTGTCATTATAGGTAAGAAATTTGCCTATTTGTGATGGTATAAATGAGGTAGATACATTTCTGGATGCATTTGAAAGGAAGGTTCCAGAAAATAAATCCTTCCAAGCATTAGACTGGGCACTGCGCACTACGCTCGCAAGATGGTGGGGTACGCACAAGGGAAGTTTTGATGATTGGTATGAGTGTAGGAGAATGATGAGAGCATGATTTGGGAAGCTAAAGATGCGACTGATAGATAAGTATGATAGGTATAATGATCTACACGCACATCTGGCCAAATCGACACATGACTATGGAGAAAAGAGACAACCTGAGTGGATGCACTTGCACTCTGCACCGAAGTACCTGGTCAATAAGCCTGTGTTGCGAGCGTTCATCTACAGATCACTCTTATTGTTCAAGAGTACAATTTTGAAATTGTCTTGAAGCCCAGGCGATTGAACATGGGACCATATCACCTATCACTCATTAAGACAGGGGAGGAACCCACTAATTTGAAGGAAGGATTAGCTGACGCGGAGCTCTTTGTTGTGCGTGTCATGGATGGAAATTTTGAGGATATAATACACTTCCCAACAACGGGAACTACATCGGAAGGATACTCTATTAAGCAAAAGAAGGAATTATTGGTGCGCATGGTAGATTTCTCTTTCATTGTTGGGCATCTATACAAGATGGGGGCTGATGAGATACCCTGAAGGTATGTACCTGAGGTTGAAAAAAGCATGTTATATACCTAGGGGGATAGTATGGGGTACAAAGGGAGGTACCCAAGGTAATAATGTAATAATGGGATGGGCCATAGTAATAAATAAGGTGGTTAACCCATATCATTTAAGGGACCACAAGTAGTTAGTAATAATGTAAGGGGCCCATGGTATTAGTTCGATGGTATGAGAGAACCATGGTAATGATCCATGGTATTGTATGTATGAGACCTATATAGAGGCTAGAGACTCCAAGTCAAGGAAGGAATAGTTAAGGATTATTGTATGTACAGGCATATGGCTTGTGGAGTGTTCTCCTTCCTTAAGAAGTGAATGTATGGTGTTGCCCTACCTTAAGGGTCTGATCAATAAAGTGAATCATTTCTATCTATTTCTATCTTCTTATTTCTTGGGTATAATTGTTATTATCATATATTTCTGGTTTGGATTTATAACAAGTGGTATCAGAGCACTTTCTTGGGCAAAAAAGTGGAGATTTTTTATTTTTTTTTTGCTGGATTTTGGGGACAATGAGTTTGCAGATCAGATCTGTACGTTTTGGTGCAAGATAAATAAAATATAATTATAGATCTGGATTCTATGTGAAAAATACCCGATTTCAAAAAAAATATCGGTCGAATCGGAGTCCAGATGAAGGAGATATTGCTGATTTAAAAATCAGTGGGGTTGCAGACAATTTTTCAGGGCAGCAAGTTTTCAGCGTAGATATAGACGTCTTGGTGCAAGCTCTGTAGCATCTAATTGTAGATCTGGATTCTTTGTGAAAAAATACCGAATTTAAAAAAAAACATCAGTCGAATCGGAGTCCGGATGAGGGAGATATCGTTGATTTAAAATTAGCTATTTTTGCAAAAAATTTGGTGACAACGGGAGAGTTGTAGCGCAGATTTGAAATTCTAGTGCCTGGATAAAGATTTCTATCACATGGGTAGATGTAGAATGGTTGTTCCATTTCCAAAAATAGGTCATAATAGGGATTCTAAGCAATATTGACGGAATTGTGGCCCTTTCAAATTTTTGCCAAGTAAGCGAATTTTTCTCAAACCCTCTTCATGGAAAAGTTTACTGGAAAAGATGATAGCCCTACTATTGAAGAATTCATACAAAATCTAAAGAACATATTTGGGGAGGGATGGAATTGTATGGTACCACTTGGTTTGAAAGAAGAGGCAGCCATATGGTGGAAATCACTGGGCATCATTGGCTTCGCCAAATTCTTAGATGAAGAAATGGAAAAACTCCTTATGGACAAATGGTCTCGGGCTAGAAAACAAGATAAGGGGAAACATGTGGGGTTATTTCCTATTGGTATATCCTTATTGCAGGTTCATGGGTTGATTCAGGAGGAGAAGATCGTTGTGTCTATAAATCCTAGTTGCAAGCATAATTTTATCAACGTTAATTTGGAAAAAAAATTGCAAGTTCCAGCCAAACACATTGAAAACACACAAGTGGATGATGAGGATGTTCAGATTCATAAGGATTTGAAGCTTTCTATGGATAAGTATGTGTTGCATGGTGATTTCTATGCTTTAGATATGGATAACATGGATGTTGTTTTGGGATACTCTTGGATGGAATCAGTGGGTACTATCAATATTAATGTACAGAAGAAATTCCTGAAGCTCTGGTATAAAAAGAAGAAAATTACATTACCGGATATTTCCATTAATAAACAGGTAAATTCCAAGGAGGCTGAAGCAAAAGATGTTCTAGGGTATGACATATTAGATGATGGGCCAGTGATGATCGACAATCAAACACAAACAGAGTCTGAAGCAGAAAATGTTACAGGTGCTGATACATCAGAGGAGGGCTCAGGGGTTGAAGTAGTATTGAAAGATAAGACACCACAGTAGGCACCACAACATGCCCCAGATAATAGTCAGGCTCCAGTAAGGAGTGAATTAAAGACATAGCCATCGTGGGTTAAAACTTCAACATATCATCACCCACATCACCCTGCAAGACAACATCCATCAAGATGACAACCAATTAGTCACAAGGACAACAACCCCCACAGCAGAGATAAAGAGGAGTGAAGATACACCTAATACACATCAACATAGAAGAGCTATCACAGTCAACCTCCATCTCAAGCGAGCAAGGCACCAGTGGGACCGAGGGTTCACCTTTCTCTTGGATGGCTAGATGCACGTACATGGTACCAGTGGACTACTCTTTTGAGTAGATCTTATTATTTGTGTTCTTCCCATGTTTCGGGACGAAACATGCTAAGGGGGGTGGAATCTTATATACTTAGGGGGATAGTATGGGATACAAAGGGAGGTACCCAAGGTAATAATGTAATAATGAGATGGGCCATAGTAATAAATAAGGTGGTTAACCAATATCATGTAAGGGACCACAAGTAGTTAGTAATAATGTAAGGGGCCCATGGTATTAGTTCGATGGTATGAGAGAACCATGGTAATGATCCATGGTATTGTATGTATGAGGCCTATGTAGAGGCTAGAGACTCCAAGTCAAGGAAGGAATAGTCAAGGATTATTGTATGTACAGGCATATGGCTTGTGGAGTGTTCTCCTTCCTTAAGGAGTGAATGTATGGTGTTGCCCTACCTTAAGGGTTTGATCAATAAAGTGAATCATTTCTATCTATTTCTATCTTCTTATTTCTTGGGTATAATTGTTATTATCATATATTTCTGTTTTAGATTTATAACAAAGCAGCATCCTCGTGGACGCTCATGGGGGTGCCACAGGAGGACATTATGCAGGAAGAACAACTGCGTAGAAGATTCTACGTGCCAGGTTGTGGTGGTGAACCCTTCATTAGGATTCAAAAGCTTATTGCAAGACGTGTGATGTATGTCAAAGAACAGGCAGGCCATCACGGAGGGATGAAATTCCTTTGAATCCTTAGATGACGTTGCAATGGTTTGAAAGATGGGCAATATATTTTGTAGGGCCGATTCATCCACAAGGAAAGATAGGTGCAAGGTACATTATCATGGTGACGGAGTACTCGACTCATTGGGCAGAAGCGCAACAGTTAAAGGATTGCATGGGCACGACTTCCACAGAGTTTCTATTTGAATATGTACTGACACGATTTGGTTGCCCAAAGATTTTGATGAGTGATCAGGGTATGCACTTTCCGAACGAAATGATCAGCACGCTAACAGAAGAGTTTCAAGTGTATCATCAAAAGAGCACACCTTATCACCCATAGGCTAACGGTATAGTGGATGCATTTAACAAAGTGCTTGAAAACACATTGACCAAGGTATGAAATGCTCAACAAAGTGATTGGTACCTACGCATACCTACAATATTGTGGGCTTATCGGACAACATGCAAAAAGTTGATGAGACAAACCCCTTTTAGGCTTGTATATGGGGTTGAAGCGGTGATGCTTATGGAACACATCATGCCTAGTTTGTGCATAGCAGTGCTCCCAGGTATGACGGATTGCAGAGCCCTGGAAGAGAGGCTCACGTAGTTGGATGAGGTCGAAGAAGAGAGATTTTTGGCTTGATTTCACCAGCAGGTCCAAAAGCACCGCAAAAAGGCATGGCATGACTGACATATTAAGCTGTGCACCTTCAAGGTGAATGACTTGGTGCTGTTGTATGACAGTAAGTTTGATAAATTCCCTAGAAAATTCAGGATGCACTAGTTAGGGTCGTATGTTATTAAGGAGATTACCGACAGTGGCGCGGTCTAGTTGGTTAAGTTGAATGGAGATCCCTTCTTAGGAAAGGTGAATGGTAGTCATTTGAAGCCGTACATAGGTGGCCCGGCCCTCTGACTCTGTGATAGAAGCAAAACCTTAGCGCTCTAGGCAACTGAAAAGAGGCATGGGACTATAAACTACACTCCCCAGGCTGGGGAGCTGCATGATGATAGGAGTGCGTGAAGCAATGAAGTGTCACAAGGTCCATGACAATGTGAAGACAGTTGTGCTAGCACGCAGGTCTACCAGAAAGTGACCGTTAAAGTCACTATTTACGATTTGATGGTCCGTTTGAGGCCAACTGGAGAAGGTGACTGGCATTTAAGGCGAACTTTATGGCTTAGATTCTTAAAAATTTTCCACCAATCTATCATTAATGGGCCGAATGTGGGGTAATGGCCGAATTTGAATTCAAAAAGGCCTGTAAATCATAGGTTGCTGTCCATCGAACAACACTAGGCATTTTGAAAATTCAGTTGTTGTGCTATCAAGTGTGTATGGACCTTTCAAATTTTGAGGCTTTGAGAGCAATTTCAGTGTTTGAGACATCGCCGAAGGACATGCAAGAACTTCTGACTAGAACGATGTCGAAACCCAAGGAAGTCACGCAGGAAATTGTGGTAGTAGAAGCCCCATAGAGCACCAGAGCAATTTGTTGAGGTCACTCAATCACCCAGAACATTGAGAGCTAAGAAGGATAAGCAGGCTATGATCCCAGTGCATGTCTCACCACGAAACCCACAGAGGATCAAGCTTACCTTGCAGGAAAAGGGGAAGACCATTAATCTGGAGACCGATGAGGAGGAATCTGAAGAAATCCTGGTGGAGGAGGAGGACGTAGAAATGGAAGTTGAAACATAGTGTGTAGACCCTATTACCCAGTTGCCAGAATATGTTCCTCTGTGTCAGGGAAAATCCAAAGTGCTAAAGGACATAGACGAGAGCAAGAGCTCCCTGAAAACTATGTTTCTCCCTAACGATATTTTTTTTTAGGGGCTTCACTTAGGGCGAGTTCCTGTACTGAAGTTCGAAGATTGGGACCTCATGGATCATGCAAAATTCCCGCATTTAGTGACTAAACAGATAATGTGCCAATGGATAGATGCGATGACTAGAATGATTGAATTGGAGCCACGCACATCGCTCAAGGGTGTAGAGAAAGATCGATTGCTAAACCTGCTCTAGGTGTTGCATTAACACCGTGCCCCAATGACCATCTTTGTCATCAGGCAGCTGCTCTGCTTCATGCATGATGGATGTTTGTGGCTAGAGGAGCCCATTCCCATCACAGACAACTTGATTCATCGAATGGCACGACTGCCTTACTCAGGAGAGGATCCAGCCAATATATTAGAGGGAAAAGGTGGTGATTTGGTCCTCACGGAAGTGACAAAGAAGAAGTTCAAGTTGGAGAAGAAGAAGCGAGGATGTGCCATCTCCAGCATTAACAACCCTGCAGTCAAGGTCGTGACACAAATACTAGTAGGGAAAGTGATGTGAAAGTGCCACACGGATGAGGTACCTGTGCCTGTAATTGCATTAGCGGCCCAATACGTGGAAGGAGTCCAGTTCAATTGGGTGAACTATCTATGCGACGAGTTTCTTGAGAATTGTCTCAAGGCACAGGAGTAGGGAAAAATGTTTCATTATGCATGACTCCTATTGTTGATCTTACTGGTGGCATGGGAGCTATCAGAAGATAGCCAATTCCCTTCAGTCACACCAGACCTTCCAGAGGCAGCGAAGTATGCTTTGCTATGGGTGACCAAGGATGTGTAACGAATAAAAGAAAGTAAGATCTTTTGGGTCTCAATGGAGATGAATATCTGGATGGGGATCAATCGCAAGCCGCGGTTGTCACCCACAGTGTATGCCAGTTTACAGAGCTTTGCAGATTTCAAAGTGGATTTCCACCATGTTTTTATCAGGCCATGGAAGGACCTTACGAAGACATGGCATAACCTACCTTATCTGGCAACTGATGATGTCATTTTTGCAGTCCTTGAGTCTTGGCCATCAGAGTGGTGCACTCCAGTAGGCTCCGCAATGGAAACGGACAATTCTGTTGTGTATCAGAAGAAGGAGGAAAGAAAGCTCTGAATGGCACAACTAGCAGAGAAACACAGAAAAGAGGAAGTAGAGGCTAAGGCCCAGGTAATGTGCGATGCTCCGAAATTGGCCGAACAATATAGGACAGGAGGGGAAGAGCGCGAAGGATAGAAGTCACCTTCACCCAGAACTGAGGCAGAAACAGAGACAAAACAAGATGGCACGGACCTGCAGACACCATCCACCTAATTGAAGCATCCATGACAGCGAGAGCAGGAAGTGCCATGAAAGGAAACCAAGTCATCAAAGAAATCCTTCAACCGAATCACCCTTACTAAGGGGGATTTACATGATATCAGAGAAATAGTGAGGGATGTCATGGTGGAGGCCCTCCAACAGTTCGAAGAGCAGCAGCAGTTGGTATTGTGGGCTCTCCGGACAGAGCTATAGGAGTTCCAGGTTCGCACTCCACAAGCTAGCACAGTGTTCACTAGCCTCGCGATCGGCACTTTAGCTGCCGAGGGGATGTTGTGCACATGGGTGACCAACACGACAGTGCTACTAGATGGGGCACTTACTACAGAGAATGACACCAACAGGCCCATAGTCAGTAGCTTGAAATGGGTAGGATTGAATATGGCTGCACTCCCTCGAGAGACACTCTACCTCTTACAAGATGGAGCCACTGTGGAACTAAGGGCTCGGGAGAGCCACGCTCTGCAGGTGATGAGCGAGCAGTGCATCAACATCAAGCAGTTGGGCCTACATCACAATGAGGCATTGGAGTAGAACAAGTAAATAATCCAAGTAGTGGAGGAAGCCTACCGAATGGTCCTAGAGTTGGACATTCAAGCAGAAGAACCGATAGAGGCGAGCATCCACAAGTTAGCCACAAGGGTGTGCGCAGCTCGAGAAGAAATGGCCAGGGTTAAGCTAGAGTTTAACTCACAAATCATAGAATTGCAGTTGTGGGCTCAACCTTCAACTCCACCAGAAGTCAAGGAACAACATACCACTACTATTACAATAGCAATAGCAACGGTCGACAATAAACTATTAGACTAAATGCAGCTTTTTGAATAGTCATTTGAGGTCCTAACCACCCTACAGGAGGATCCACATGTAGAGTGCCTAGAGACAGAGGAACGTGGGCTACAACAAAGGTTTGACGAAGTCAAAGGGACCGCGCAGACAGTTGCACTTATGTAGAGGCTTGCACAGATGCAAGAGGCAAAGACGCTCAAGGAACAGGTGGATGCCGCTCAGCACAAAGAAGTGGTCTTAAAGTGTGCCTACTACCATGAATAGATGAGGCTTATGAAATCACAGCCTCCATTGAAGGAAAGCTCGTGCAACTGCAGGCATCTCAGCAGAAGATTCAGGGCAGTAATTCAACAACAGTCACCGAGCAGCGAGTGGAAGAAGTCTAGAAGGTAGCCGCTCAGTGCACTACTGAGGTTGCGGTGATCCAGACGGACCTGGGAGGTCTTCGCACTAAGATATCTGCACCTGCAGAGTGACTTGAGAGTGAGTCACGATGTTTGTGTTGGGGGCCTATTGAGCACGGGATCCCACAAGGGAAGTTTTGGGGCTAATAACCCATATTTTGGTCATCATTTTGAAATCCAAATGTAAATACTCCACATTTTGTGGTTGTAGAGTGCGTAGATGTTAAAGAGTCGTAGGGTTGTCTGCCCTTATTTTGAAAATGTAATGTCGGTTGTAAAAGATCTACCCATGGTCCACTGACCATGGGATTGTATAAATAGAGGCAAGCTCTAAGTAGTTAGGATAGAGAGATCAATCAAGGAAGAAATAGATGATGTATGAGAGATAGCTCTGAAGTAGAAGTCTAATTCTTCGGTCATAGCATAGGTAGAGGCTCTACAGCTGACTGCGCAGAGGCCTAAAATTCTGTAGCTGAGTACGCAGAACAATGCAGCTGAGTGCGCAGGGCGGTTCGAGTTTGTAATTTTTCAAAATTATCAATAAAGAGAAGTACTCTACAATTTCCACGTCTTTATTTCTTGTTTATGCTTCTTTTTAAATTGGGTATGAATTTCACTTATAATTCTTATATGATGCATGAATATCTATAATTGTGTTGGATAAGTGACCACAAGTAAGAACATATGTTTACACGAAGATAACTAAGATCTATTAATAAGATAATAAATACACTTAGCCTAGTTATGAAAATATCTCAGTTCGCTGCCCTAGCAGCATGAACAGACTTCAACCCTTGGTTAGGGCTGTGCGGAAGCCAATTGTACCCTTTCACAAAGGTACTGAATGGTGAAACACAAGATTAAGCAACGTGTGTGAAGGCAGGTATAACTAGAATAAACCGACATCACAACCATCTCAAGGGTGTGGAAACTTGGTTCTAGCATCCCCCCATACTGCTTCAGGTGAGACTTTAGTCTGTGCTTCACAGGCTAATGCCAAAAGGGCTAGTAGTGTAGGGATTTGTTTGGCTAATTAACACTAAACCTGGGCTAGGCCCCCTCAAGCTAACACTTAGTTCTCCAGCCCAAGACTAAATTCAATGGTTATCCTCTCATCCTTGGAAGACCATGGCTATCCACTGCTAATTCTTACATAAGCTGCAGAGATGGGAACATGACCATTAAGAATGGGAATTTGTCCAAATAGATGGTCTTCTACCCTCTTTCTCCACCATCCCTAGAGCATGACTTAACCTTATGGTTGGAAGAGGAAGATGAAGATGAAGTATATCATACCACATCCTATCCAATTTGTATCCTAGATGTTATTATAGTAGGGGGGCAACCTGATGAAGATGACCTCATTGATCAAATCCTCCAGGCCCATTCCCCCAACACCGTTCCTCTTGATGAGATGGTGAAGGAATCTGAAGATAACCCTTGGATTGATTTATGCCTAGTTGAACCTAGTCCTACTTATTTCAAAATGGTATAATTTGGTCCATCTAAAACATTGAAAATCAATCTATATCTCTTAGCCAACCAAGAAGAGAAGTTCTCCAACATGATGAGAGAGAACTTGGATGCTTTTTCCTGGAGCAATATGGTATTGAAGGAATTGCATCCTTTGGTGTGTACTCACCACATCTACATTAAGGAAGGATGAAAACAAGTGCACCAACCTCAAAGGAGAATGAACCCAACCCTCAAAGACATAGTGAAGGAAGAGTTGCAGAAATTGTTAGATGTAGGGTTCATTTACCCTATCTCAGATAGTGAGTGGGTGTCCCCTCTAATTTTTGTCCCAAAGAAGAATGCAAAGTGGAGGATTTGTGTGGATTAAAAATAGCCAAACAAACACACTAAGAAAGACCATTTTCCTCTACCTTTCATTGATCAAGTCTTGGATGGTCTTGCAAGGAAGCAGTTCCTCTTTTTCTAGGATGGATTCAGTGGTTATAATCAGATCCAAGTCAACCCAAAGGACAAAGATAAAACCACCTTCACTTTTCCTTGAGGTACCTTTGCTTATAGGATCCTTCCTTTTGCATTATGTAATGCCCTTGCCACATTTCAAAGGGAAGTTGTGAGCATCTTTGTTGAGCTAGTCCATGACTCTATAGAAATCTATATGGATGATTTCACTCCCTATGGGTGTGACTTTCTAGAGACTCTCTCCAACTTGGGGAATGTATTAAATACGTATATTGAAATGAACCTATCACTTAGTCACAAGAAGTTTGAATTCTTGATGAATGCAACGACTGTTTTGGATCATTCAATATCCTAGGAAGGAATACAGGTGGACCCACATAATATTTCCATCATAAAAAGGATCCCCACCCCTAAAATGTAGAGGGATTTCACAGGTTTCTTGGGCTTAGTTGGATATTATAAGAGATTTATCAAGGACTTAAGCAAAGTAGCCTCATCATTGTTTGGACTACTGGCCAAGGAATTTGAATTTTGTTGGTCAGATAGTTGCCAAGAGGCACTAAAAATCTTAAAGGATAAGTTGACTACTAATCCAAGTGGCTCCAGAGACACACATAGGACAAAGAGGGCTTATGAATGCTCAAAAATGAAAGTGATTAGAATGATTTTGAATTAGGACCAAAGTGTAGATCTCGACGTCTTGATCACGGCAATGCAAATAGTTCGTCAATCTGAGCTTGTGTGAGGGAGAACGAGCAAGTCAAAGTTCTGGTCAAAGTTTGACTGTGGGCCAATTTTAAGTGTCCTACAATTTGACTGACCTTGGGG
>APFE030000705.1:0-19886 GCA_000404065.3 Pinus taeda
AATACAGTCAATCCAGTATATTTACATCTCCCAAAGAATCTGAATTCATACCAACTTTCATATATACAATATATGCCTAAACGAAACCATATCATTTGACAGAAATTCAAACTAAACAAGAACTACAGTTTTTATCCCAAGCCCCATGCAAAGGCGTAAATCCAATACATTTAATCGACCCAGTACATTTACCCAATCTCGCTCAAAGCTTAGCCGCTATTTATCAAAAAAGTTATGTGGCATGAGTAACGGGAGAATTTTGGCCACTTGGATACAAGTGTGATTAGAGATTTCTCCAAAATTTACAAGAAACGGTTAATCGGAAATATTGAAAATATATATATAATAATTAATTTAATATTAAATCAAAATATTCAAATATTAAAATCAATTTAAATATATAATCTTTCTTTTGTTTAATATATTTTTTGGGGTGTCTCCTTGAATCTTTCCTTCTATATCTCTATCTAATATTAATGTTAAGTTTCATTATGACACGATGTAAGAGTCTTTGAAACATCTTGGCTTAAAAACACAAAGCGCACGTTTTTAGCAAGAAACAGTAATATTTATAGTTAAAAATATAATAAGTAATACTTTTTTATTATATAATTTATATATTCAAATTTAATATTGAATCAAATATTCAAATTTAAAAATCAATTAAATATTATCTCTTTTAATATAATATATTTTTTGGGTATCTCTCCCTGAGTCTCTTCCTTTATATATATAAAATATTAAAATGTTAAGTTCATTATGATAGATGACGAGTCTTTGAAACAATCTGCCATAAAAATACAAAGACACAATTTTACATATGTTTTTCTAGTTATGCGTAAGAGAAAAGGTAAAGAAACTCTAATGTTTAAGCAAACTGCCACATACAATATGCACACACAATTTCTGCCATATATATATATATAAACAACAAAAGAAATACTTATCAACATGACATCCCAAATATGGCCGTTACAACAAGGTGCCACACACTTCTTTAACCCATCAAGAGATTTCTCCAATTTCTCAATTAAGGATATCTTTGTTAAGGATGTCTTTGGCCTTTCTTCCTGCACAGGTTTCAACTTAGGCTCATGTTTTGTGAGTAGTTCAGCATATTTCTCTACAGCCTTTGTATTCCCCAACCCCAAGAACCCGGGAACTCCAAAAAAAGAAAATTTTCAAAGCTCCCAGAACTTTCCCAAGCTCCCATTGCAACTCCCGCTGAAAAAGAAAAGTTCCCATACAGTTCGAAAGTTCCTGAGAGCGCAGGCTCCAAAGTTAAGTTCCCGGGAGCGCAGGCTCCAAAGTTAAGTTCCAGGGAGCCGGGGTTCCAAAGTTCCCGAGAGTTCCAAAGTTAATTTCCTGGGAGTGGGGGTTCCAAAATTAAGTTCTCGGGAATGCGGGTTCCAAAGTTCCCGAGAGCGCAGGAACCATTGGAACGAGTTTCCCAACTCTCGTGTTCCAAAATTATGTTCTCGGGAGTGCGGGTTCCAAAGTTCCCGAGAAAGCAGGAACCATTGGAACGAGTTTCCCAACTCTCAAGAATGATTTCCATATAACAAAGCAAAAAAGCACTACAAAATCCTCCCAATCTAAATTAATCAAAATACTTCTAATTAAAAAAAAATAATAATAATAATAAATAAATAAAACCACCACAATTTTTTTCAATCCCGCCCTACCAAAATCAAAACTTTACTACATCCAATCCAACCATATTTACATGATCTGAATCAATTTAAGAGCGAACCTATTAAAAATCAATACGGTTAATCAAGAAAACCAAAGAATTCAAACATTTCAGAGCTACTCAAATCCTACTTGCTGAACTAACCTACATAAACAGTCCCAATCAAAAGTTAAATTCAAACATAACCCAGATGCTGGGGTAAAAACCCCGTGTACTAGAAAATCCCTTAACAACAAAAAGGCAAAATGAAATGAAATCAAAACCTCGTATAATTTTTAGAGTTTTTCTCCCTAAGTTGAGCTCAGAAACCCAAAAAAAACACAACCCAATAAATAGAGCGCCGATCGATGCAAATTACAGAGCGCAGCTAACCAAATGCTGCTAAAACCTGAACAGAACTACAAAATTTCGCAGAACTGAACACCTAAGGCCGCTGTTCTACCCTGTCTGTGAAGTCTTAGGCCTGCCATAGTCCAATTACGCCAAATCCCCAAACAAAACCAATCATATTAAAGTACTTTCGCTCCATATGACCTACCAAAACTTTCTTCAAACCGACGATACAAACAACAGAAATACAATATATTTACAAGATCTTAATTTGAATCCAAGAAACAATTTACATGAAATCCATATATGTTTAATCGCTGACAAACAAGGAATTCAAACGTTTCAAAGCTTCTCAAACCCTACTTACTGAACTAAGCCCTCCATACGCAGTCCCAATCGAAAATTGAATTCAAGCATAACCCATATGCTCAAATAAAAGATTAAAAACGCATGCATTAAAAAGGAAAGAACTGAAATAAAATAAATAAAATGAGTCAAATTTAGAGTTTTTCTCCCTCAAACTGGGCTCAGAAAAAGCAAAACAGCGAAGCCCAACCTACACACAAAGGCTATCGATACAATTTACAGAGCACGGACAACCAACTCCAGCTAGAATCTCTGCAAAACCAAAAGATTTTGCATACCTGAGCCTCTGGTGCGACCAGCCTGCGGCCTCAGTGATAGGTCTTGGAGCTACCATACACAAGTAAACAAAATTCTTCCCGGTTGGAAGTGATTTATAGGAGAGTCAACTCTCAACTCAGTGTCCTTTAAGTCACTCCTAACCATGGGTTATGCATCAGGTTAAGCCGCCAGTGAACCTTCGTTGGATCTTCGTACCTACTTTGCGTCTAGGGTATTTTACTCGGCTGTCACGTGTTGCCGCGGAGATACTGTTAGTCAATTTATTGCCCTAAAAAGTAAGTAATTTTTATTTTTTTTTTATATTTACAGAAAATCTATCATAATTCAAGGGCTGAGGAAAGTACACATTTAAAAAACATGCCATCCTAATTACCTTGGTTAATGATTTATAATTATAATTAAAAATATTCTGTATTAGTTCACATGAAGTATTTATCATTAAAATGTTAATTTAAAAATTACAAAACAAAAGAAAGAAAAAAAGAAATGAGGCTAAAAATAGCTTATAGGACAAATGTTTCTTCATCTAAAGATAGCCTACGACAGATGTTTCTTTAATCTAAAAATAGTTTACAGGACATATTGCTTCTTTATCTGGGTGATGCATTAGGTTGTGAAGCCTCACCATAAATGCTCCCAACTTCTCTAAATAAATTATCCAAGAGCTAGTTGTCAGCGTATCTGCGTAACTTTCTTTTGAACTTAATGAAATCACACATTTACACAAGATGACTTTACGTGGTAAAACCTTGACATTTCTTTTGAACTTAATGAAATCACACATTTACACAAGATGATTTTACGTGGTAAAACCTTGACAAGGTATTAAGGAAACATCCACGGAGCAAGGGATTCGATCTTTATTAATCAAGAATGATTTTCAATAATACATTTTCTCTCGGGCATTCACTAGTTTCATATGAATATCTCCTATCTGCGTAACTTTCTTTTGAACTTAATGAAATCACACATTTACACAAGATGACTTTACGTGCTAAAACGTTGACATTTCTTTTGAACTTAATGAAATCACACATTTACACAAGATGATTTTACGTGGTAAAACCTTGACAAGATATCAAGGAAACATCCACGGAGCAAGGGATTCGATATTTATTAATCAAGAATGATTTTCAATAATACATTTTCTCTCGGGCATTCACGAGTTTCATATGAATATCTCCTATGTTACATAACTGTTATTCTGAATAAATCTCGTTACTAACTTACAAAGCTAATTAATAAATATTTTACTCATAATTACATAATTCGTTGTCACATTTCAACACTTTTCCTGGTGTCTTTGAAAGCCTCACATTCTAAAATGAAATGTTTTTCTAAAGCATACTCTTTCCTCCCACACTTCTTTTGGCATTTACGAGCGCCCTGTTTCACAATAGATTTATGAGAATTAGTCATTAATTGAGGAATACGAATTTTGGTTCTCTAAGAGATATTGGTCTCTATGTATACTTTTGGTTGATGACTATGAGTAGATTAAACACACTCTTTCCTCCCACACTTCTTTTGGCCTTTTCCAGCTTAGTGTTTCACAACTGAGTTTATGAGAATTAGTCATTAACTAAGGAATAAGAATTTTGGTTCTCCAAGAGATATTGGCCTCTATGTATGCTTTTGGTTGATGACTATGAGTGGGATTAAACACTTCAATATAATACTTTTTCTTTCTTCCTAGCTCTTTATCCCAAGTACGCTTGTGGAACTTATCCATAACAAAAGTTGTTATCTCTTTGTTGTTTATGGAATATTCAAGCAAATACCCCATTTACAAAATCATGTGTTATTTTGGTACATCAAGTTTTTTTTTCTTTTTGTTGCACAATATGTCATTAAAGACAACCTTAGGCCATCTACCCTCTTCCATTTGCTCAATTTTTGTAAATACCTTATGACTCGCACCATAACGATTGCTTTAATAGGACCAGCCTCTCTTTCACTTAACAAGATAGCATAATGCACAGCACTTTTAATCTTGAATTTGTGTATAACCAAACGCTTCTGAATTTTCTCAATTTGTTTCCACTGCATGTCGTATGTATTGCTGGCAACCATGGCAACCATAGAAAATGTATTGCTGAACCATAATTCACGACCATAAAGAACCATCATAATCACTAGAAACCCAAAAAAAAAAAAAACAAACAAAAACAAAAACAAAAACATTTAACTTAATGTTTTCATTTAATATTTATTTAAATATTTTATAAAATAAATTAAACAATAAAAGTGATTGATAAATATTATTCACATAATAAAATGCTAAAATTTTGACTCATAAAAATCTATTCTATATATTTTTAGATAAACCAAATATTTTGAAAAATGTAGAGAATGATTTAAAAACAAAAAATACATCTCATTAGGAGTCACTATCGTTATTACTCTATTTTCAACTGATTATGAGTGGTGTAAATGTTTTATATTTTAATATGTTTTTAGATAATTTTATTGGGTTGAAATCATTGTTTTGTAAAATTTGTTTGTTTTCATTTTTTTTGGGTTAATTTTGAATTTATTAATGTATTTAAAAATGCATTTTAAATAACAAAAAACTACAATTTTTGTTATTTTTGGGTGCTATCTATTTAGCTATTTGCAATGATAAGTTCAACCTAATCCTCTACACACACACACCTAGGCCTACACAAGTGGCACTAGACCACATCACTTATAGCATGCAACACATTTAGGAATTAACAAGGACATTGTAAGGTTTAATGCATGTGTGATTGTTGTTTCCTCGCAAATCATCTCATCATTTCAGGTCACCCTCACCACCTTGCTCATTTGCGTAGTTGTTGATCTTGGTTGTTTAAAGAAATTTGATGCCTTGGCTCACCCATCCATGTCTTACACACTATGGTTATGTTGGTATTTATTGCATGATTTGGGTAATTTCTTTGTTTTGACTTCATCATTGCTTTCTCTAGTTTGTGCACGTCATCATGCCACCTTAGTCTCTACTCTCCACTTTTTCAATAGGTTAGAAGTCTTTGCCAAACTCCTCTAAATGTTATGTATCTGTATCCATGGAGGTTTAGTTTGTATTTAACTTCTTTGTGGCTCCTTCCTCACTAGTTGTATCACTACTTCACTCTTGTTGTGTGTCTATCTTCCATTATGCCCCATCTGGGAACAAATCAAGGCTATCATGGTCGTCATAGGCATTGGGGTCAATCTCACACATGGACTCAACAAAATGCATATAATTTGGTAGTTATCTATGGGGAGCACATGCAACCAATACCGAGGAATGAAATCAACAATGTGGAAACAAAAGCTATGGTGGAAAGACATTTTCTCTAGTATGAGATGGGAAAAATTATTTGTACTAGTAGTGGTCATTATACCGTATATCTTCAAATAATTTATTTTTATTGGCAAGTAAAGACAATTATGGTAAAGGTGTTGGTGGAGAGAAGTGAAGCTAAATAGGATATTCTTCTCTATATTACAAATTAAAAAATGAAATAACAAAGTGTTTTTGTTAACCAAAAGATTACATATCTAGATTGAGGAAGAATTAAAGAATTTAGAGACGATTTAAGTGGACTCTCTAGATTAATATGGCTAAATTGATGTTGTTTGTTTTATTTTCATGAAAGAGAATGTAATACTCATTTTCATTAAAGGCTATTTACCTTTATCTTTATTATTGGTCTAATTTTTCTAATATTTTTTTATGTGAAAATTATTGTAAATGAATTTTTTAAAATTAAAAAAATAATATTTATGTCAATATTTGAATTAACATTTTATTGAGAAAGATAAAGATATGGTTTTCTTAACTATGGTGACGAAGGAACATGTTTCTAATGGTGATGTTCTCGCATAGAGGCAAGCGACACCTAACGTGTTAATAATGTTGTCCAAGCTCGATGGTGGACCTTTGTTTATCGTTGCTAAGCATCCTCTGCAACTCCATGGACAACCATCGGTCCATCTTATGACTTGAGATACAAAGGCTCTAAATTTAAACTGGAAATTGAACATCGATGTTGTGTTTTCAAGTGGTTTGTCTCTAGATAGTCATAATGACATTGAGGAAATGTTCGTGAGTATGAAACACTTTGCTAGGAAGTATGGTTGTCAAGTGTTTGATGAAATGTTTGGCCAAACTTTTTAGGGGTTGATCGGGTTTGCCAACAATGTGTTTGTCGTTACTTCTCAACTAGATTTTAATCTAAGTCTGTGCAGTTCTCCATACGTGTAGGATTCCACATTTGCAAAACTTGTTTATTTCTTGAATATTTTTAAACATTAGCTAGAAGGTCGCTATGCTTGAGCGTCAGGGAGCACGATGTTGTCTCCTCCCTTGTAGCTCAAATTCATAGCAGGATTGGAATCCCTTTAGGTGTGATATGTCTTCTTTTCAAAGGGAAGCTTTTAAATTTGTCACAAGATCTTCAAGAATTCGACATTCAAAAGGATGTTATTATTATCCTCATTTATGGCCTCAAACAAGGAGTCAGGAGCGGGGAGTCTCCTTCTGCTCCTAAATCTAAATCCTTATCTTTTAAAGATGTCCTTCAACCCAACTTCAGCTCTCTGCCTGCCAAGGATCTTTTTGCCCCAACCTTTGTGGTGGAACATTCCAAGGACATTCCATGCCTTGAAGTGACCGATGAGGATACTAATTTTAAGGTGGCGAAATTCCAAGAGAAGGCAATCATATGTTGGCTCAACGGATTTTGGCCATCATCAAATGCCCTTAGAGACTGGGTCTATCAAAATTGGACACAAAATTTGGAGATGATATTCTGTTCAAAAGGCTTTTTTTGTGGTCGTCTTCAAACATCTCTAGGAAATGCAGAGAATCCTTGACCAAGTTCCATGGTTTTGGGGTTGCGCAGGTCTCTCAATGAAGTGGTGGTTCCCAAGCTTTAATCCTCTCACTATGTCGGAAATGTCTACTCCGGCTTGGGTAAGGTTGCCGAACTTCCCCATCCACTTTACCCATCCGTAGTGAACGGGTGGGAAACTTACTTGGGCAACTTATTAAAATTGATGGGGAAAGGTTATCTCAAGGAATTTTTACTTATGTCCGCATATGCGTTGAGGTTGATCTTTGTAAAGGTTTGCCCGTTAAAATAGAGCTTCAGTGGAGGGGTCATGTGTTTTCTCAGCCCTTGGACTATGAAAACACAACATTCCGATGTAGGAATTTCCAACAGGTTGGGCACCTTCAAACTGTATGTCCTTTCTTGAAATACGTTGTCTCCTCATCGCCCAAGAGATTGAGTTGAGGTTGGAGAGATCCAAAGGAAGGACCTGGTTCTAAGGAATCAGTTGGTTAAGGAAACGATACGTCACAACACTTAGACAGAGTGTCTGGAATATCATTGCCCCCAAAGATTATGTCTCACTCCATAGCAGGGGCGATCCAACCAAGGACAGAACAAGATAGTGATTTAGCCATGATTGTGGTTGCCATAAGTAGACAAAAACGAACTCATGATTCAGACCTTTCTGACAGTGACAAGGATTTGAATATTAAGGATGATTCCATGGCATTGGAATTAAATAAAGGCAAGGCGACCACTACTTCTCCTGCAGTAGGGTGGGTTGATGTCCAAACTTGGTTCAATGTACGTTGGAGAAAAGGGAAGAAGGAAAAACCCAGGTTTTGTCCTGGGAATTAATTTGTAGTTCATTCGGGAGTTTCATGGTAGGGATGAGCATTTTTCTCTATGGTCTCTTCGATCTATGTAATAGGGTTCCTCAGGTGCTTATGGTGTTGGGGAATGGGAAAAAGCCTATAATGGGTCTTTGTTAATTCTTAGAGTATATGGCAGTTTTTCCTACTCACCTTTGTAAAAAAAAAATTAGAATGAAATATAAAGTGTCTATATTTGAATTAACAGTTTATATATATACGCTTAAATTTAATTAAAAATTATCAACCCCTTTTTTTAGTTGTTTGGTGGTGTCTTTCATTAATGAGAAAAATATTAGATTGTTCAGCCCATTATTTATAGATGATCTCAATCTGCCAAGCGAGAAACCAAACCAAGTATGTTGACCATTTTTCCCAAATATATTGACAATCTATTCACTGAGTATCCAATCCAAAATTTAAATGTCATTTCAAAATCACAAAAAAGGAAACCTCGTCATCTATTCAAGAATCTAAAACCATACTACATCATTAAAAATGCCCATACTATATTATTAAAAATACAAATAAAACCAAGAGAACCCTACCATATCATTAAAAATACAAATAAAAACTAAAAGTCAAAAAAATTCACGCTATAAGAAAAAAATTGAATTTTTTTTAAATAATAACATTTACTCACAAACAATGTGCACGCATTTATTTCATATTAAAAAAGACAACGTGTTTAAAAAAAAACATAATCTAAAAAATAAATAAATTAATAATATAATTTATTTAATACATCTATTAATAATAATAATAATATTAATTAAATATTATTTATTTAAACACCTATTATAGTTTGTGAATATTTTTTGCCAGTATGATTATTTTTAATAACTATATGTATTTTTCTTTAAATCTCATAACGCTATACTTAATTTTTACCATATCTATAATCATATTTTAAATTATATTATAATAACAAAATTTATTATATTAATAATTTTAGTCAAACAAAACATTAGTGTTTTGTTTAGGCATTTTAAAAAATAGGAAGAATTATTCAAAGGCAACTCTATTTACCCACACCCTTTAAGGTGTGGATAAGAAATTTAACTTTCTTTATGACAATCCAACCCCACATCCTCTCAAGATCTTTGCAAAGTCTAAAAGAATCTTTTATATGTGTAATGTTTAAATGCAATATATGATTTATTTAAGTTTAGGTCTAAGTAATGTGCAGCTTTAATGTGAATAAAAAATCACAGTATAGGTTTTTTTTTTTAGGTTTATGTGCAGGTTTGGTATTGTGTGATTTATTTAGCATTAGGTTTTATAATTTTTTTAGGTTTATGTGTAGGTTTGGTATTGTGTGATTTATTTAGCTTTAGGTTTTATAATATATAGTTTTAATGAGAATACAAAATCACAACGCAGAAGTATTTTTTACGTGGAGGTATTTCTAGTTTTGGTGTAGGTAGGGTAAAATGTTATATTGCATAAGTTTTTGGAACTTAGGAATGTTGGGAACTTGAGTAAGTGAGTTAGGAATTTGGGTATGGGTTAGGAGCGATAATATTTTATATAATAAAATAAATTAAAAATATAAAAATATTTTTTTAATTATATAAATTTATATAAAAATCAAAATATTTAAATATAAAAATAATATATATAATTATTATATATAATATATTATTTGGTTGTTTTTCTCCTTTCTATATATATAAAATATTAAAATGTAAGTTTATTATCAGTTTGTTGACACCTGACTAGTCTTTGAAACAATCTAGTTTAAAAATACAAAGGAACAATTTTACATGTGTTTCTGTAGTTATTCTTAAGAGAAAAAGTAAAGGAACAGTTTTACATATGTTTCTCTAGTTATTCTTAAGAGAAAAAGTAAAGCAACTCTAATGTTTAAGCATTCATTGCCACATACAATATGCACACACAATGTTCTACTATATATATACATAAATAGCAAAAGAAATATTCATCAACATGACATCCTAGATATCACACTTACATCTTGGTGTCACACGCTTCCTTAACCCATAGAGATTGCTCTAGTTTCTCAATTAAAGATATATGTGTTAATACAATATGCACACACAATGTTCTACTATATATATACATAAATAGCAAAAGAAATATTCATCAACATGACATCTTAGATATCACACTTACATCTAGGTGTCACACCCTTCCTTAACCGATAGAGATTGCTCTAGTTTCTCAATTAAAGATATATGTGTTAAGGATGTCTTTGGCCGTTCTTCCTGCGAAGGTTTCAACATAGGCTCAGGTTTTGTGGGCAGTTCAACATATTTCTCAGTCTTTGTATTCGTCAACCCCAGGAAACTCCAAAAAAACAGTCTTCAAAGCTGCCAAAACTTTCCTCAGCTCCCATTGCAGCGAACGTTCTCATACAGTTCCAAAGCTGCAGCGAACGTTCTCATACAGTTCCAAAGCTCACGGGAGTGCGGGAACCATTGGAGCGGGTTTTCCAACTCTAGGGAGGAATCTTGTGTAACAGAGGTAAAATGTAATTTAATTATATTTAAGAATAAAAGATATTATTTATTTTATTTTTAATATAAATTATAATATAGAGATATTTTTAAGGTATTGAATTTATTTATGCATTTAAAAATGCATTTTAACTAACAAAAAATCATATTCTTTCTTGAAATTGTTTAGGGGATTCCCATGGAAAAGTCTATTTCGTCTACAAGTTTAATCTGTAAAATTCGAGTGCCCTGGAAGTTTTACAAGGTGCTAAATCTATTTATGCATTCAAAAATATATTTTAAACAACAAAAAATCACATTCTTTCTTGAAATTGTTTTACTGAATTCAAAAGATCACATTCTTTTTTGAAATTGTTTTACTAGATTCCAATGAAAAATTAGATTTCATTGATAAGTTAGACTAGGCCTTTTTTATTACGTATAATTGTAAATTATGTGATTTATTTATATTTAAGTTTAGATAATATATAGTTTTAATGTGAACACAATATAATAGTATAAAGGTAGGGCCTGGAATATGCCATAAAATTGCTTTGTTAGCTAAGAGCTCGTCTTTCTCAGACGTAAGGAAACAGGTTCACAACCCAAGACCCTAGACCCTACGGACTCACTGCTAATTTAATAACTAAATTATGATATGTTTACTCACCACCTAAAAAATATAATTATATAAATGTATTTTTTTTTTTTTTTTAAATATAAATTTAACAACTATTATTATTAAAATTTAAATAATATATCATTTAATATAAAATACAAAATTATGATATAAATTTTTAATTAAATATAAATTTGACAATATATAATTTATCTTAATTTAAATTAATATGGGATTTCAATATGAACATAAGGTTACACTATATGTGATCTCAATATGAACCCAAGAGCACACTTTAGGGGTATTGTTTAATTAAATGTAAATGTGGTAATACTTGATTTATTTAAGTCTAAATTTAGGTAATATATGGTTTCAATGTGAATACAAGATCCATAACATAAGGGTATTTCTTAATGTGGATATATGTTTGGAAATGTATAATGTCAATGGGAACATAAAATCATTGTTTATTGACATTGTTGGACTATTGACAAATGTGGAAATAGGGAATTTGTTTGTATATTCAAATATAAGAAAAGCTTTCCTTACACGCCATGGGCAAAGTGACCACGGGGACAACGACCATGTTACACACAATGGGGACAATGACCATAGATCATTCTAGTAATTCAATGGGTTCTGGCCCTTGGACTTTCACATTTTTTAAATAATTTTTACTGACCGCCCCTTAAATTAAGGATAAAAGTAATGTATTGAAGTGGTGCATTATTTATGTACTCGTAAGCACACTCGTCATTATAATTACATATATTGCTTGGACTCTTTTGAAGTCTTGTTCAAAGTATGGAAAAATACCTTATAAAGTAATGATTGGGTTGATGAGATTATGGTTGAGTAGTTAGGAAAATAAGAGTACGTTTGTTTCCTATTAATTAATCTTATTATAAAATGTACATATTATCCTCAATAAACTATACAAAAAATCAATATTATTTATTAAAAATTATATTGTTACATAAAGTCCCATCCCCTCCAAAGGGTTAAGGGAATTAAAAAATTAATTCCAGTTCTGAATTATCACATGCAATTTAGATGGTTGCTTTGACTTGTTATGCTAAAACTATAACACATGCAATTTAGATTGTTGCTTTGACTTGTTATGATACCACCATAGATGTGTCTTATGCTAAAACTATAACACATGCAATTTAGATTGTTGCTTTGACTTGTTATGATACCACCATAGATGTGTCTTACTGTGGGTCTAAATGTGCCACACCATGGGCACCATGTGTTTAAAATGGCACGCACACACAAACAAACTTGTGTCATGATGTTGGCTTTGTGTGATCATCTCAACTAAGATGCATGTATATGATTCGATGAGTGTGTTAACCATGATATAAATGGATAAGAAATGAATTGGGATGGTGTTTAGGTTTTTTTTCAACTTATTTAGAGGATTATCAATTTAAAAAATGATATATATATATTATATAAATATAATATATATATAGATGATTATTATTATGATGATGGTGTTGGTTCAGGGTAGATATGTATTGTAGAGATGAATTGTATGTATAGATAAATTTGTTAATTTAAATTAAAATAAATAAATGTTTTGTTTGTGGTTTTTTTTTTTTTAATGTAGTTCATAATCTCTGGCATTCATAAAATATTGTATCAATTAAATTTATCTAAAAAGATCATTTTTGATAAATCAATTATAAAGCCTAATTTCGATAGTGTTGAAAGAATTAAATCATAACTTATTAATAGTAAAAGTGCTTTAACAACGAAAACTCAACCGACTAAACTGGTCCTCGAAGCTAAAATAAATATAAGTTTTATTATAAAAATGTTTTTAATCATCCTAGATGGGGATGGTAGACGATGGTTTAGTGGCTTTGGAGATGGCCTACACCTCCCCTCCCATGCGACATTAATGTTATTCAAGCATGTTGTGGGCGCCTCACTTGGCACTGAGCTTTGGAAGATTCTGGAGAACATCAAACGATTAAATACCACTAGCATTGTAGTAGGGAAGGTTTGTGGGTTTTGGAAAACGAGGGATACGCTTGTGGTGCAAGGAAATTCTACAAACAAGTTGGGTGGCTCTCAGTCCAGCCCACTTGCTCTTAGCTTGTGGACTACGCCATTTTGTTATGCTGGTGGGAAGGATGGTGTCTTTTGGGCTCCATGGGTGGTGCAAGGGATAGTCATTTGGGACTTGGACTCATGGCGTTTTGTAATTTCATGCAATAGTCTCTTTCAATTCGCGTGGTTAGGAGCTCTTAAGGGACTTTTTACCAGTCAATTGCCTTGGGGTCCCTATTTGGTTGTTTTGAAGGATCTGGTCTAGTGTTTTGCGCAGAAGCTGATGTGAGTTGGGTGCTTGTGGTTGTGAGTGGAAAGGGTGGTGGAAAAACATTTAAGGCACTCAAAAACTGCTTGGGGTGCAATTTATATTTTCACTTAGCGCTGCAGGTACCCAATCTCTGTCTAATTTTCACTTTAGCTGGGGTATTGTTTTGTGGGGTTTTTGTAGTGGCGTTTGTAGACTGTTGGGGTTTAGCCAAAGTGAATTCAAGGGGTAGTGGGAACCTCTATGTGTATCCTACTTTTCTTTCTTGTTTTTATCTTTCTTTGGGGGTCCTGTGTGGAGAGGGGCTAGAAGGTTGGGGATTTTCTTCATTTGGGGCGGGGTCTGCATGTCTCTTATTAAGAAGGAGGAGCCTATAGAATTGTGGCAAGGTGGCATCTTTGCGGGAGTATTGGTCATGCTTAGGATTGAGGCTGATTGTGATCTAATAGGCGGCGGTAGAGTCATCATTAAAGACTTCGCCAAATGGACGATAGTGTGGGATGTGGCGGTCAAGTTGGAGCAGGATTTTGGATGCGTTGGGAGTCTTGGTAGATTAATCATCATGAAAGAAGGGGTCTTGGACTGAATGTTTCATGTGAGCGGTATCAGGGGGTCAACAAGGGCACTATGCTGCATCAGAGAGGGTGGGTCGGTCATGGTGCTAGTCCGTGTGGTCGAGGAGGTTGTCACCAAATAGAGAAGTTGGACGGGGGGATTGAGCAGCAGTAGGGCAACTCGTTGGGACATGTTAATTTTCCTTCGCCCTTTGACGTCTTAGAAGCTCAACTTCGCTAGATGTCAACAGTGGTGAAGTAACTAGCTTGAGACAGACATGAAGACCGTAACGAGATCATCGCGTTCATGAATAACCTCTAGCACAATCAATGGCACATGATGGATAGGTTGGTTTCTCTCCAAGGAGGGTAGAATTGACTTTGGGTGAGGTTGGACAACTTCGAAGGAAGGATGACACACATGGAGGCTCATATCCATAAAGGCTTTCATCAACCATGTGGTAATGGTACAAACAAGCCGACTCTGGTTAATCTTGCTAGTAAGTTATGATAATGGGTTGTATTTTGGTCCTTAGTTGATTTTGGTCTTTTTGGGCAATCCATGTATGGTCATTTAGTTTTGTTTTGTTATTGTTAGTATCTTTTGTCATTATCACGTAGTCAACCAATCTAACAAGATTAAGACCAAAATTATTTTGATGATATACTCATCATAAATTAATAAAATAAATTAACACAAAAAATATATATAGTTGACCTAAAATATATATAAATATAATTAAATTAAAATATATATAGATTAACTTTATATATATATATATATATATCTATATAATTCTCACTTACGCCGCTTTTTTTTTCTTTTTTCTCTACCTCGTTTTTATATTTCAAAGGTAAAAATAACCTCCTAAATCTAAGTAAATAGTAAAAAATAAATAGAAACCAATATTGATGAAGCTTGAACTTTTTGGGTCAAATCCTTAGAATAATGTTCACCTCTTCTGATGTTAAATCGGTAGATATTATTAGCTGATGAGAAATTATATACCAGCCAATTGTCCATTTATATTATGATGTTATTGTGTTTTTGTTTTAGAGGAGGCTTTATCGTTTTTTCACAATTTTTATGTGGAATTTTATGTTATTGGTATTTAAACATTTGGTTTAATAGCTTGTTTTCATGGTAAATGTAGACATTGTTTTAAAAATGCTTATGTTTTTGTTAATAAAGGTATATAAATATTTTATTAGGTTTTATGTTTTTGTTAATCAATGTATATAAATATTTTATTATATTTTATATATTAATATAGTTCTACTTATAATGAAATTATGATATATTATATTATTTATTAAAGTTTAAAGTTTAATTATAGTAAATATATCAAGAATTGGGATTTAATTTTTCCGTAATTTTGATGAAATGCGTAACTTTTTTTTTACCTTAAGGTAACAATGAGTTTATGAATTGTCTATTTCAGCTTATTCTTTTATTTTTTTTTGCCGTGATAAATTCATAATGACTCATTTTCCTACTTGAAAAATTTTCAAAATTAATATTTTTATAATCATTTAAATTTGTATTTATTTTGTATTGATGCCTTTATGTAATTATGAGACCATGGGATATTTGGGTTTCATGAGTATTTTAGGTGGAATACATGCCAATGAATTTTATGATGCAATATTTTTATGGGTTATCTCTTTTATAAAAGATGAATGTTATGTAAAATTTATAAATGCTTCAAAGAATAGATTAATGCAAGAGAATACTTATTAAAGGTTAATTTCAAAACCTCGTAATCCAACATCAAAAGGGTTGAGTGTGCACTTCTCACTTCCTGGTATAATAAGCACATTAGATGTAGTTGAAGTTAGCCATGAAAACAAGTGTAAGAGTACAAAATTCAAATAAATTAGCCACTTCTCAAAGCAGTTATAGTGACACCAATGACCAGAAATACTTCTTACAATGTGGTAGTGGAGGATAAAGAGTTTGTTTTCTATATTTAAAGTAATATGAGCCAAGTGTATGATCTATATACATTGAAAGGTCATTGTCTTCCACCCTCAAATTATTAACATGTTATATTATTCATATATATTAAGTGCATGACATATTTCTCTAACCAGTAGTTACTTGTGCCACCTATTAACTATGTTAATGAACTCAATGTTATGGGTTTTAGTCAATTGTGCGACCTATTAAGAATTGCATGTTGTGGGTTTTAGTTACTATGCCACCTATTAACTTATTGAGCCATTTTCATGTATCACCCAATTAGTTCTAAATCATCATCATTATATAGCTATCATTTACACATCATTTCTATTTTGAAAAGTCATACTTAGTCATATCTCCAAAAGATTTGTGTGGAACTTTTCATCTCAAATAATAGTTTTGTACTTTGCAAACTCTTCGCTCTACACATAGTCCATCATGCATTCCTCTCATATGTAGTCAATTTGCAAGTGTGTGGAATCCTCTACACATCCAACACTCCGCACAACCATTCTTCTGCACATACAAAATTCTTCACAAATAATATAATACATTCTATAAATGTCGCCTCTCCAATTGTAAACCATACTTCATGCAAAATTATGAAAATATTCATTTTCTCCTTTCAAGGCTAATTGAAAGCTTATTTAAGAGAGCTCAATCTTCAAGGTGGAAAGGTGGCAATATGGTGTTATGTGAATCAAATCTACCATTATTCCATTGGAGACGTGTCATAGGTTACTAACTCCTTGTTATGATTCTCGCACGTCCTAATGAAGGTTGAGTGTGATGAAGGCATGTATTACTAAATATTTTTTGTAAACTAAGCTAGGTTTTAAATAACTAAGAGTTTCCTAAAACCACATGTTACCACTCATGTATATTAAAGTGCATTCATGAAAGAATTAAGCACATGGCCAGTAAAATAAAGAAGGAGTATGTTTCTGTGGATATTGCTAATTCACTTGCTCAACAAGACAAGAATTTCCACTGGTCGACAACATAACAATGGTATTTGAATTTAACACCTGAGGAGAATCTAAATAATAGAATATGGACTATAGGCCTTGCTAATGCTAGATGTGTTCCTGAGATATTTGATTTTAGAGAACTTTTTTACTGGTGTGCCCATTGGTTCAACCCCAAGACCAGAACTAAAAAGTTTCTTTGAAAGGAAAGAATTCAATCTTATTGAATCCAAAAGCCTTAGAAAATATGATGAATCTACTAGACCCAAGTAAACAACTCAAGTTCCTAAAGTTTTATGCTTTCGTGGATTCTCAAGGTGGTGGAATGAATGTCATTTGAGAATTTATGGTTCAATCTGCACATTTGCCAGACAACCTTTCTTTTTGACATTTCAATGCTAGAAAATCCCTACTAGGGTTTTTCTTGGTTGTTTATATGTATTATGGTATGTGAATCAACATCTCATTTACCCAAGTCAATCTTATAGATCTTGTATTTTATTTCAAGAAGGAAATTGTTTTCGACTAGGCCAAAGAAATGTCTATTGATATTTCTTTTTAGTTAGCTAATTATTTGAAAACTTAAAGATTTTCCATGGAGACCTATTTGGTCATGGAGATAGTCTATTGCAATATGTTCAACATCCAACCCACTAAAAATAATATGAATCCTGAAGTAGATCCAATACAATTTAGTTATCTTATTTTATGGAGACATAGGGCACCATTTCATTTATTCCTTGTCTTGGATAGATTTGCTAGAGAATGTAGATATTGGGATTGAACTACGAAGGTTGACTTGAGAAGCAAAAGAGTTCTTAATGGGAAAACGAGTGTATATAACAAAAGACAATCATACATACATAACATTTTATGGTTATCAAGATATGCCTCTCTTACTCCGTGTTTTCATTTTTGATAGATATTTTGTTGTAGAGGTTTGTAGGAAGTATCATTCTTAGTCAATTTTATTCAACAAGAAAAATAAGAAACAAATTATTTTTCTATTGTTTAGAGTTGGAGAAGTTGTGTTTTGGAGATTCAAGTGTGTTGAAGAATTATGCACATTTAACAAAGTTATCCCAAACATTAAAATCCTTCAATCTGAAAGAGGTTGAACTTGTCTAAGGATTTGATCTCGAGGGATTATTTTCCCAACATCTAGCATCAGTAGTATATGGCAACCTATTCACTAATATCATAGAAGGAACTGGAGATAATTAATTAGAGACTTCAAGAGAAAAATAGAAAGAACAAATTGTACATAATGATAATTTAGTCACACAAGCCTCGATACTAATTTAGGAAGGAAGATCAAAACCAAGCAAGGAGGGAATAACCTTGCAAATGCACAATCCTTATCTACTCAATAGACGTGTCAAAGGTCCTCCTCAACCCGTAAAAAACAAGAGACAGTTGCAACTTGAGAGTAATGAACGATAATATGGTGAAAATGATGGTGAAGAGCCACCCGTTCATGGTAGCTTGAAAAAATATCATGGTGCTATTCCTTCTTCAAGAAGTATTAAAATTTCTAGTAAGAAAGCGTTGTAGTAAGAAAAAGGACTCATTGACATGGAAGTAGATAATGATATATTCCTTGAATGGGTAGCACTATTTCTCACAAAATGTCAAAGAATATTAGAAGAATTGGTTGCAGAAGAGCCAACCATTTTTGAAGAACAATAATTAACTATGCATAATACTCACCATGAAAAGGTTGGTAAGAAGTTATAGATTGAGAAGGTGCATGTTAGGAATAAGAAGGTGACAAAAAAATGGAAGCAAAAGTAGATGTACTAAGATTTTGAACTCCTAGAATTCTTAAATCGCATACGAATATAGGGGATGGACTTGCTCATTTTTTCAAAGAGCAAGAGATCAAGAACATGCAAATAAAAAAGAAGATTAACAAACTTGAAGAAGCTCTCAATACTAGACCTTTGTTTATGCCCTCTTTGGCTATCACAACCCTAGAACCTACATGAATAATCATGCTTAACACACCGAATAGAATTAAGAAATCAACAAAGATATTGAATGGAATTAGGATTTATGTTGCAGTCAATGTCAGTAAGCAACTAAATATCATTAAAGAGGCATGGGAGATATGTTTGTCTTTTAAAAAACTTTCTTAGATGATTTATTCTTTACATATTATTCACAAAAGGACTTAGAACATAAACAACATTTTGTTGAACAGGACTTATTGACATTTATTACTAAAATTTCTAGCCTTAGTGACTTTTAGAAAAACCAACAAGGGCTTTCTACTCGGAAGTGGATAAACACATTACAACAAGAGGGTATGTCGAGATCAAAATGTTAAAATATGTTATTTTTAAGTGTATAAAATTAATGACCAAAGGAACAATGATCACTTCAAAGCTATTATATTCGTAGAAGATCTTCAAGGGCCAAGAATGATTTGAGATTCCATGTTAGTGTAGGTTTCAACCCCGTACAGAAATTACCTACATATGAATTCTAAAACATAGAAAATAAACAGTGTGAGAGCAGACACATAAAACACATATACACAGAGATTTTCCCCCGGATCCCAAAACTGGGACTACCAACTTGATTTTTCATTATGTTCCTTTCAATGTTATAATACATATTTATACATGTCGAAGCATCCAATACCAT
>APFE030000705.1:23453-103832 GCA_000404065.3 Pinus taeda
GCTTTTTCCGCAGGAATAGTTTATTCACCAGAGACTTAGATTGGTACAAAGTCCCTAACTTGTCCCACAAAGCCTTCGTTGTAGCTTCCCTTGATACATTCAACAATACTGAATATGAGACACATAATCATATTGTACTCTTTGCCTTCTGATCCAACTTCTTCCATTCTTCATCGGATACTCCCGTTGGTTTAGTACCCGGATCTACCGCAATCCACTAATCTTTATCCACCAACAAATCCTCCATCTTAAGTTTCCACAACTCAAAACTCTGACCATTAAATTTCTTGATCTTTATCTTTCCACTCCTCGCCATCTTCTTTCACCACCAAAATCGATCTCGTAGATCTCCCACTGAACAGGGTCTACCACAGGCCCGAGCGAAAACCCTCAGCAACAAAGACGTCCCCTTGAAGCCAAAACTGCTTTGATACCAAATGTAGGTTTTAACCCTGTACAGAAATTACTGCATATGAATTCTAAAACACAAAAAATAAACAGTGTGGAGTAGAACACATAAAACACATATACACAAAGATTTTCCCTTAGATCCCAAAACCGGGACTACCAGCTTGATTTTCATTATGTTCCTTTCAATGTTATAATACATATTTATACATGTTGAAGCATCCAATACTATGGACCGAAAACCATCGCGTCCAAAAAACATGTGCCAAAATCATGCACAAAACCATAAGTGGGTCTGCCCAACCTAACATAGGGTCCAAAACCAAAATTTTCCAGGGCGCTGCCCCAGACCCCATAAAGTAGGGTTACGGGTACACCTCAAACCCGGTGTGACCCTCCCCCTCTAACCCCTAGTTAACTACGTGGGCTAGTCGTGGAAAGAATACAACACAACCCAACAGTTAGTTCTAAAAGATGTTCTACAAGGATATTTGGAAGTTATTAAGTTATCATAGGGTAATGAGTTTAACAACTTAACAAATTTTATGGAGGAAGAAAGCAAAAAGTGGCCAGTTACATTTGTTAACAAAAATGAAGACCAATTATGAGCCATTAAACAATTATGTTTAGATTCAAAGGAAATAGAGGAAGAAATATATGCATTAAGGGCAAAGCAAGATATAATTGTCCTGCCTATGAAGGAGTATATTGAAGAATGGTTTAAAATATATTTAAATGAAATTTTTAATCTTGAATAACTGCCTTAACAATTATATCAACATATATATGAAGAGAGGACTCATTCCATTAGTTTTCCTTTTATAATTTTGTGAGTGTTCTATATTTTATTTGAAGCAATTTCCCTTTCTTTCTTCCCAGTATTGGATCACCCAACTTTGCAAATTTTGTTATAAAGTTGTAGAATTGATCCCTAACTACATCTTTTTTAATTTTCTTCAAAGTTACTATATATTGTTTATTTGTCCACAAGGAGCGCCATCCCAGTCCCTTAGGGGTGAATGCATTCAAGTTATGTTTGAGTATCATAAATTTGTAGAGTGCTTTAGGCACCTACTTTATTTGAACTTAAATCCTATAATATATTTTGAATCTCAAATAAAGTTGTTTCTAGGAGTGCATGCCGTTTGTGGTGTCATAGATTTTTTATTAAGCAATGAGATCTCATGAATTTTTTCCTATGACTCTTTAAAATATTGAATGAATGAAATTATTTTAGAGCTCTTTGAAACATATTGACCATTTCTCTATTTTCTACCCATGTATTCACTTCAGATATGTCTTCCTCATGATATGTGAATGGATATGTACCTTGGAATCAATCATCAATGATATTATATTTACTACTTTTATTTACTCTTTCTTCTTCTTCTTCTTCTTTAAAATCACACAGTCCACTCACAGGTGAATATGTTGAATGTTTAATTTCTCATTTTCAGTTAATTAGAAAATTTGAGTGTGTGAAAGAGGAGTATCACCTCTATAAAAACATAGAAGAAACTTTAGACAAGTCCCGAAGAGATTGACTCTTGTCTTGAAAAGGAAAATAGATGAACGAAACTATGCTACTGAATTGAAAGTCATGGGTTTTTAGTTGCATGTCATGATGCATATAACATATGTGACTAGTTTCTAATTGCATGTCCATATGAAGAAACATATCAAGATGAATTAGTTTAATTTTTATTTTTATTTATTTTTCTAAACATCCCATCGTTAAAAATCCACTCCAAAAATAACCTCCATGAAATTAGGTGTTAACTAGTGAGTAAAGAGTTTCCAATTACTTTGGCTGGATATCTTCATTGTTATATTAAATTAGGTAACATTTCCCTACGCAAAGGAGCTACATCACATTTATTTCTCTTGATTTTGATTAAATACGAAGTCTATAATGATAGAGATATTAGGTTTCGATGCAAGTCCACAATTTATGCACTACATTTTCTAAATAAAGATAAACTTAATATTAGAAAGTTGATGACAATTGCATGACTTATATTACTATGGCATTCATTTTGAGGTCTACAAAGGCATATTTTTTCTAGTTTTCCTCCTATGTTTTACAATAAATTTATGCAAATATTCAAACATGCACGTGTTCGTGCGAAAAATAGAGTGGAGGAACAAATTTTGAGCTCGGAGTGAACAAAGAAGCTTTGAACATTTTTTTAAATATAATATTATGATTTTTTTTTTTTCCAATTTAAAAATATTTATTCAAGATTGTCTTGAGTCACTGTGCTAGAATTTATATATATTATATTAAGAAAGTTTTGTTCTACTATTTTCTAATGTTCTGTTGGGTGTGAACCTCGATATTATGACCATCTAGCAAAAGCTACATCAATAAATAGTACATCAATAATAATAGAGTCCAAGGTTTACATGCAATGAGCATGACCCTTTGATGTAGCAATGGATTCTAGAAAGTTTATTCTAGTTGAATACCATAAGTATCTGTTTTGGTATACAACACACAACCAACTAACAAAGCTTCTTGGTCAATATATCTTCAATGGGAATTACTTTATATATTTGCCCATTCAATCTCATATTGTTGATTATTCATATAAAATAAATAAATAAATAAAAAACCCACCCAAAATTGATAACTATTAACCCTGATTTACATTCTAAAAATATTTTGAAGCACAACCTACATTTTGAATAATGAATACAAATAATGAATTGTAGATTGTATCGACATGATTTGGTTTATTATGATGAAAGGAAATGTAGCACTTATTCAAACACAACATATGAGATACATAGATTCCACCATCTAGATATATATTTACTAAAGTGTATTATTTTTCTATTAAATAAAACCATAAAATGTGTGTATCCCTACTTGTATTTCTTTAAATCGACAAAAAGAGATATGTGTGATATATGTGCATGTAGTAAATATTTGATCCCAACTTATATATATATATCTATATTATATATATTATTCTATATATATAAGATAATATTATTTATATATTTATATATATTGATGCTATTTTTCAACATCACTATCTAACTTTCTCAAATGGGGTTACACCATGTCAATTTCAGTTAACATGAAAATCCATTTCCATCCAACCCTATTCTACCATGAGGTTAAGCATGTAGCATGTTTGTGGTTTATCGCAATTAGTGCCTCAGTTCACTTGATTGTTAAGGCACTTTCTCTCTTTTTTACAAGATGATTTAGTGTGTACTCTACACTCTATTAATTGTTAGGATTGACCAAATATCAGGACAACATTTGAGGGAATAAGTCCTCCCTCATTTTTAAAGAAGTGGTGCCCCTCTTTATTGCATAAAAATTAATTTCAAACAAAAATAAATAAAGGAACTTGAGAAAGGGCCACACCTAAAAAAATCATAGAAATACAACACATAAATAAAGAAAGAAAGAAAGCTAAGATGGGACTAGGCCTTGGAGATTCATAAAATACGATACATATCAACATAAGTATTCAAATAGACATCACATTTCATAACTCACACGTTTCTGTAAATCTTCCAACAAAATTGTAAGTGAGAATATCAAGCATTTGGAACAAAGAAGGAAATCATGGCACACATTTTTGGAGAACTTTAAAAGACATTTCCATTAAAATCATAGGGATGAAAAGACATACACCCTTGCAATGTTAGACATTAAAAATCAAAGTTTAGATATCACTCTAGAGATTAACTATAAAGGTTTTATAAAGTATGTGTTATCCAATCAAAGTAAATGCATTCATCCATTTAAGGACAAGGATTAAGCTCCTCTGAACCATATAAAAAAAAGACCTAGAAGAGAAAAGAAGCGATAATTAGAAATCATTCTTCATTCTTGGAAAAATCCACAATCAAAAGGCTAGATGATTTCTAAGTGAGAATAAGGATAAGCATAACAAAGCTTAAACAATCTACTTATAATTCTAGAAGAAGTCTCTTTCTAATGTGTTGGACTCTTCTCCTTACATAGGATGCATTTAGGAAGTTTAATGGTTGGAACTATCAAGTAGTTATTTTGAAATAGTTACCTTCTCTAGGATTTCTTTGAGTCATTTCTCTATGAAGTCTCGTAATAGTGCCACAATAACTTCCTACCTCACTTGTGTCTCAAATAACTCATCTTCAATTTCTTTCAAATCATAGTTGGCTTGTTGCACTACATCTAGGTCTTCATTCTTAGTGATGAAATGAATTAACCATTTATTTATTTGTTCCTTGGGGAAATCAACAAGTTGATTAAAATCATTTCCCCATCTAGATCGTAGTGTGTCGACATAGTTCTTGCATTTGTTCCCTACTTAATAACATTGCATCCATAAAGAGACTCGGTCCCTCTAATTCTTTTGTTGCTTTAATTAATTTAAAGAATAACTTTTTCTACATTGTCTTTGATCCACCCTATCGATGGAAGATCTTATTCTTTTCTTTGCACTTCATTCAAATTTGACACTCTCATGATAATGTAGTTAACACTTCTTTATAAAACATCTCATCATTTTCTAAGCCCTTTTACAAATATTCAATGAGTGAATTAATTCTCACGGATGTGTTAGCGAAGGTTGTAGCTACTTCCCACATTTATAAAATTATATCAATTATTTTATTAATATATCTGGCAATGTATTTCTAGATTTTGATGTCACCTTGATGCCAAAACTACTCTCGAATACATCTTCTGAAGCTGAGTTTGGTTTGACTATAGAGATGGGTTTAACAAACGATGGCCTAAGAAGTGGAGCCATTTTCAACTTGTTTATCCTTTATCCAAGTGTTATATTTTCAACTTCCTATTCCGAATTGAATAAGCTAATGCATCTCCAGTAGCCCAAAAATCCATACAATTTCAAAGGCTTCATCCCTTTAATATCAATCTCACAATTCACCTTTGAATTCACTTGATCATCTTTAACATTTATTCTTTCAAATTGTATTTTCTTCAAATTTTTATTGTAGGTTGTGTGATGCAGAGTAACATACTCAATTTCAAAATCAATCAGCTCCTATTGAGCTAGCCCTTCTGCAATGCATTGACATTCCAATACTTGCCTTTCGGTCCAATCTAGTTCTTCTAACATTTCCTCAATGTCAATTATCTCCATAGCCTGAACATTAGTGTCCTTGGGTGTTTTGGGGGTGTGAATCCTCTTTCTCTTCGAACTCACTCCAATAGTATGAGAACTATTAAGGGGAAACCTTGGGGTTTCCATCACTACCATCTCTAGTAGCATTATTAAATTTCTTCTTAAACTCCCTCCCTTGAGGTTGACCCGTTGAAGTGGGGGTGCTCTTCTACAAATGTTGAGGAGTGGAACCAATACTTATAATTGAGTGTCCATGATGTTTCTTCAACAAGTTAGTGTTGAAAAAGGGACTATCATCTTCATGAAAAGTTTGTGAAGTATAAGGCAAGATATAATTATCTCGAGCACCTTCAATTTTAATTTTCGTAAAACACAATACCATATCCAATTGAATTAAGATGAAGAGAAAATACAAATTGAGGTTCAAAACCTTTCATTTCTTTAATCTTGTTTAACTTAAATTCATCAAGGTGGCTCGCATATTCTTCAACACCATACATGTTTTTGACTTTAAGAGTTCCCAATGTGATTGACACGGGTATGAATTGATTCTCCATATTTTAATTAAAGAAGTTATCCAATGTCTTATATTGTCGACAAGATTATGATAAGAAGAATTTGTCACAAACATATAATAGGAGCATTAAGGGATTTCCTTTGAATCCAAATAATCTAAGATGAGAAAATTGTTCATCCATTTGAAAAGTATTTTTTTCCTTTAAGGATGGCTAGGGCCTCTCAAGAGCATATTTAAATAGAAGGACCAACAAACATCATTCTACACTTTGACAAGAATGAATTGTATAAAGATAAAAATGGAATAGAGATTTACATCTTCAAAGAGACAAGTGCCATAATTGAACAGGGGCACTATCAAAATTAGAGTCTCGCATCCTTAGAAGACCTTCAAATACTTTAGTAGACAATGGCATAAACCATGAATGAACTCTTGTAAAATCTTGTTAATTTTTTCAAATATCCTAATTGATAAGAAACTTATGTAGAAATAACATGAGCTTAGTCAAATACAACTCCTTCATGCATATAATAATGTAAAACATATAAAAAATAATTTGGTACATACTTTATTCACTTGAGACCTAAAACCTAGGGGAACAACTAGGAAATTCTTTGTATGGGTTCGTGAGTGCACATACCACAATTTTTTTGGTGCTCACCACCTTTCTGGTAGGGTTCATAAGAAACTACTTTAACAAGGACTTTCCTCCATTGAAGTTTTCCAAGAAGGCATCAACTTGAACTACTTTGAAAACTTTATCAACTTTAAGAAGCCTAAGCATTTTATTAAAAACACTAAGATTAAGAGGAACAAGGGTGCTAAAAGAATTGGCAAGCAATATGTTCCTTTTTCTCTAATCAAATCTTTCTACACACTAGAAACTAGCTTTGAGAAATCAAATACTTTGGGCATACACCCAACATGTGTAATTCATGAAGTGTGATCTTTGTTAGTATTTATGTCT
The DNA here is from genome assembly GCA_000404065.3 of Pinus taeda. Classification (NCBI taxonomy): domain Eukaryota; kingdom Viridiplantae; phylum Streptophyta; class Pinopsida; order Pinales; family Pinaceae; genus Pinus; species Pinus taeda. The sequence continues at coordinate 30,445 of APFE030000705.1, forward strand.
TCTGGATTGAGGCTTGAATACCACCCATAAGCTATTGACCAATAAAAATATTGGTCCTGTCATCCCAAAGTGTTAATGGTATCTCTGTGTCTGCTTTGTACTTATCAACACTTGTTAAGTGTGTAACAACCCTAGTCAAAATTCCATGTAATAAAGTTAATACAGGAAAAATAATAACCAAGGTCATGGGACACGTATTCTAAGCTGAATGTTAGGCAAAACATCCTAGTGTGGGTATTCATTTGGTTTATTATGTCTAAGGAAATTGACAAAGGCAATGGAAAAGGCTTTGAAAAGGCACAAGGCATTAATTGGCATTTTATTTATGAAAATAATGGAAATTAGGAGAAAATGAAGGTGAAAGGTCATAGGTTGCATGTGAGGAGGAAAATGAAGGAAAATAATGGAAAAGTGAATAAAATAGAGGCCTCATTAATAAAAAGACATTTGAGGATCAGTTGGTACCATTTGTCAATTCAATTTTGGATCTCTCTCTCTATTCTCTCTCTCTCACCCTTGGAAACTTAGAGTTTTCTTGGAGCACTCTAACATTGGATCAAGGAAAGAAAAGGAATGACCAACAAGGGAAGGATCAAGCAAGGAAGAGCAGAATCAAGCAGCTACAATGGGATTATTGGTAGGTATCGATTTTCATGTGTGATTTTCTTGCTAGTTTTGGCATGCATGGTACATGCAAGTGTGTATTTGGTTCTCTTGTTGTTATTAGCATGGGTTTTTCCAGGTGTGCAAATGTTCTTCAGGCTTGCTTTTACATTTCTAGATAGCCATGGTGTGATGGGTTCTCTTGTATTTGGTTAAGCAAGATTGTCGGATGGTTTCAAAACTGAGTGAGGTGGTCTTTGAATGAAAGAACACATGGCCTGGGAATCCCTGAACTGGACTAGAATTGTGGAAAAGCCAGATTTTGTGCGCATCGATGGGCCTATGAATCCTCGATTGGTGAATGGCAGGATATACAGTAAATCCTAGAGGGGTGTGCCCTCAATTAGGCCTAAGAATCCTTGAATAGTGAATGATAGGATATATAGTAAAACCTAGAGGGTGGAGTCTTGATTAGGTCTAGGAATCCTCGACCATTGCATGGCGGGATATACAGTAAATCCTAGATACTAGGAGAAAAGAAAATTCCTCATGGTCTAGGTGGAGAAATCTGGTGGCATCCATGCTTGTTTACGGCCTAGTGATCTAGTGTGGATTGTGGTAAAGCTTGTGGAAACCTGGTTTGGTTTAGTTTTGAGTCCCACATTCATGCTTGGAATATGGCACAGGGGTGATTGGCCGAAAGAAAGATTTGGTTTAGCAAATCTATAGTCGGGTGGTTCATGGAAGTCCCAAAGCTGGTTGGATTTTACATTCATTAATAAATTCTTATTCTCCTTGGTATTTCATATGTAAATGTATTGGCTCATATGTGGATTATATGGCTATTATATCCTTTTTATTTATGTTGGTTATATGATGGTTATAAGTATGTTTTATGAAAAACTTGATTTGTGTATCTCATCCTATTTTGATTTTCAAATGAATGTACAATGTATACATGACCTAATAGATGATAATGCAACGATTGTGATATGACAACAATGCTTCTTTACGAATATTAGATAAGTATGAGAGCCATGTGCTTAGATATGTCGTTATAACATGTAAAATGCATATTTGTGACATGTTTGACGAAATTCCTGTCATGGCTAGTAGGGGTCTAGTCAAGTCATTGATCAAGTGTTTGTATTAGTACCTTTGTTTCAATGTCATTTATTGTTTCTGAAGGTTTCATGAGGTTCTAGGTAGTGGCCTGAGTCCTGGCCTTGAAAATGTGGCACAAAATCCAAGGTCGTTGGCTCAGAACAAGCTTAAAAAGTCCACAATCGTTGGCATGCCCATTGTTATCACCAAAAAAATGATCATCTAGCCTAATTTACTAGATGGATCGAAGTATACCATGTAAAGCCAATTTTACCATAGTAAAATTGCTTTCACTATGAGAAATTACTTAATAAGCCACCTTTTTAAAGTAATTTATAGTCAAACCCATGAAGAATAATTAAATAAATCACTATTTATTTGATTTTCTTCTAGGAATAATTGATTAAACCATTTTTTATTATATTCCTTGTTAAATTTGACCCAATCATGAAAAATAAATAGATAAATCATTATTTTTCTTATTTTTCTCTAAGAATAGTTAACTAATCACTAATTAATTATTATTCTTTGCCAAATTTGACTAAATCCCTTAGGAATAATTAAATAAATCATTATTTGTTTATTATTCCTTAACTAATTCCTTGAGATGATAAATAAATCATTTATTTATTTATTATTTCTAAATAAAAGTTTAAATACTTGTTCCCTCCCAAACAAATATAATAAAATATCCGAGGTGGTTATTCCAAGAATGGGATCAATAATATTTTATTATTGCTCATTATTCGAGGATAACTCAATATTTTGTTATAAATAGAAGGGTTTTCCATTCATTCTTCACTTTTGATTATTTTCATTGTTGCACTCACTATTGTAACTCTGCTTATTTTCATTGTCGCATACCATATTTTTGTTGGGTTTATACATTATAGAAGAGAGAGACTCTACATAAGCTGAAGACGTTTGAGGATAGCCAAGAACCCATCCCATAGAGGGGGACTGGTAACATTTATTTGTTATCTTCACAGGTGTTATTATTAAATTATTCTTTACATATCTGGTTTCCATTGGATGATTGGAGTTATTACTCTTTCTTTTGCTGTTTAACTATGATTGTGGCATAGATCAGAATTTTGGCATGTTTTGTTTCTATTAGTTGTTTGAAATCTACAATGTTTAGCAGCCATTTATATTGTTGAGATTGTTTTTCATCCACAATCTTAAGTGGGTTCTTTTCGTACATCATTGAGAAGAAAACACTACAACAAATTGGCGACTCCGCTGGGTTTTCTATACTTCAGATCCAGAAACCTGGGTGACCCTTGGTTTTCAGCTTAGGGTTTCTTATTTTTTCAATTCTCTTAATGTTTGCTAGTTTTTTAACCCTAGATCTGATAAAATTCTAACTTCCGTAAGCTTTTTCATCATTTTCGCAGGTCACAGGAACTAGCCGTGATAAAGGCGACACTTTTTTTCCGAGATTTTTCGACTGAGATCCACAGAACAAAAATCATAGTTTTTAGCCCAAAAAGTGCAATCTGGGCTTCAGAACACACCTTTCAACCCAAAAAGTGTGATCCCTGCAGAGAAACAAGCCAATTCCTACGATTTCTGGGTTTTAGGGTTTTTCTCATATCTATTTCCGGGTTTTGCAGAGAGTTGTCTAACCTCTGTCTCATCTCGCTTAGGCCTTGATCCACTCTGTTTTACTCATCGAAGTCAAATTTAGCCTCCCCTATGGCTTCTATTAAACTTCCACCTTTCTAGGATGAATTTAGCCGAGTGAGTAGTCTGAGTTTCTGCAACACTTTCTATTAAACACACATGGGGAGCGAGAGAGATAGGAAAGATAAAGCATGCAATTCAATTTTTATTAACAATTGATATACATTTATAGTACAATATGGTGACCATTGGGATTCACATCCCAAGGTCTCTTGGACTGCTTGTCCATTCGACTTCCACACTAACCCATTTAGGATTAGGTGTCCAACATTCCCCCCCTTAATCCGAAGGGTTATGTATGAGTCCAAGAAGAGAGCTGTAATACAAAATCTGCAAAAATGCATAGCAGGACTAGGCTGAATGTGCTCTATGAAATGTTGGTATAAAGAGCGGTGGTTTAAGAATGGCCACCAACACTGGAACGCTTGTGCAGTTCCCGGAACTCTTCCAAAACTGGCAAGAAGCTAAAGTCTTCTGCTAGAGGAAGTGATCCTATTGTTTTAAAGAGGGAAACCTTCAACCATAAAAGGGAGGTCTCACCCCGCATAAAAGGTAAACTTCAACCTAGAAAAGGGAAGTCTCAACCTGTGATGGTTTAAGGATGACCAACAACTCTGGAATGCTTAATGCAATTCCTGGAACTCTTCCAAAACTGGCAAGAAGCTGGAGTCTTCTGCTAGAGGAAGTGTTCTCAATTTTGTTCCGGAACTCTTCCAAAACTGGCAAGAAGCTGAAGTCTTCTGCTAGAGGAAGTGTCCCAGATTGCCTACTGAAGGCATGTTCACGGACATCTGTGTCTCTGGCTACAACTCTGAAACTGGTGTGGCAGGTTGTGGCTCAGGCTCGCTTGATGTGGCTTTGAAGCTTGTAGATGACCATCTTTCCCCCCCTGTCAGATACAAGGTGAGAAGATGGATAAAACTCAACTGCAAGACTGTTCAATATTCTGGAACAAGTTCTGACATTTGTTTGGAATATCTTCTTGGCTGTTGATGCCCATTGCCAAGAAGCGATCCATCCTAGATGAATCTTTGTTCTTGTAGGACGTTTGTTTCTGAAGCATTTGTGTGAAGAATGACTGGTTTTATGACAGAGCTTACATGGATGAAGATCAAAACAATGATCTTTCAGATGGCCAACTCGATCACAGTGTTGGCATTTCACGATATGTTGTTGTTGTTGTTGCTGTGGAAGAGGAGCAAAGTCTGGAACAACTAGAGGTGAACTGTCATGAGGAGCAGGTGAACTATCATAAATGAATCTAGCACTCTGAAACTGAATGGGCTTGGCATAGTCTGGAATATGCAAGGACAAGTCCTTGTCATATCCAAGACTAGTTCTGTGCTTGTTGTGGACAAGCTGTTCCCAAGGTCTGATGATGGGCTTGGGAAGTGCAGACTAAACTTCTGCATCTGCATGTAACCTTGCTGCTTTGTTTGGTACTGAATCTGAATGAACTGTAACATGCAGCTGATGGGTGGTTGTCTCAATGTTCTAAACAAAAATAGGTTTAGAATGGTGTCTATTTTGATGTAGCTCTTCTTGCTGTAGCTGTGATTCAAGCTGCAAAAAATCAATATTTTCCTGTACATCTTGTAAACAACTACGAAAATCTGCGAGAAAATCCTTGTTGATTTTGACTGTTTAATCCATATTAGAGTGTACTAGATTGTCCAATAAATCTAAGATTGCACCGATTGGAGCCATTTTTTTTTTCACAAAAATAGTAAAACAATGAGGAAAAGATGGACACCAATTGCTCTTCTGTATAAACTTATGGCTACAACTTCAAATAAATCTTGAATCCAAGAGAACTTGTCATGGTAACAACTTCAATCTAGTTCAATAACAATCTCTGATATGAACAACCTCTAAGAAAATACACCAATTCGATCAACAAATGATAGTATTGGCCTCAAACAATTGCCACGGAACTTCTAAATAGTGCTAAATTTACAATCCATCATGATAGAGAACCAATAGAGATCACAAACTCTTCAGAAGACAATTTTTGGACAATATCTCAAGCTATAGGAAGATTACTGGTAAATTGAGAATTCAACGTTCTGTAAATATGATCAGATGAACTCGGCCCTTTCAAAGATGAGAAAGTCAACTTCAAAGAGAATAAATTCTTAGCAATTTAACCTCTTCTTTTGGTGTAATAAATCTAGAATAACCCTCTATAATCTGATTATCAAGCTGAGCAAATGGCAGTAGAAAACTAATGACTGCAAATATCAGAATTGCCTTTTATAATGTGACAAAGAATAATTGTTGCAGATATATGATATCTCAATAGGAAATGGAAGCATTCCACTAGGAACTAGTATGCTGTACCTAGTTGCGTTTCAACCATTCCTCCGCCCTCTTTTGTGTGTAAGGCATTCATAAACATACATAATAAATGGCTGAAGGCAGCTGTGCATACAACCTCTTCTGGGAATCTTATGGTTGTGCCTTTTCTTCAACCTCTCATCCTCAAACGGTTGATTTTGTTGGGCACTCTGAGATGATATCGTGGGTGTAATAGTCAGCTCTCCAACACCAGCGGACGTGGATCTGATGGAACACATTTATCATTTCAATGCCAACATCCACAACCGTTTCCTGTCGTGGACTCTGTTGATCTCCAGTTTGAGACACAAGTGCTCAGATTTTGAATTACTAATCCTCCTAGAAAACACTGATTTGACTCTTCGTCATCTATATTAACACCTTGACGAGATACACATGGTATATATATGTATTGGAATTCTACAGTGCATCGCGGGGAACCGCAGGATCAAAGCTATCAGATAGAGGCCGTTTTTCTTTTTTTTCAAAGACAAAACCTCAACATAAAGCACCTTGGTAAAACATTTGAAGTTCGGTCGAGTTACATGCAACTCAACCATCAAACTCTTACGTATCTAGTGCCAATCTGGCCCAAATTTATACATCAAACACAATGAAACCCCATGGGCTCAACGATTTCCAATTATTGAACAGCCCTAACTAGACCCAGATAATAAAATGAATGACAACAACTGTCGGTAGTTGCATAAATCAAATTATATGAATTTCATGACAGAGATACGGGTTAATACAGGAGAAGCACCTGGGTAGACATAAGAAAATGATTGAGCACCAGAATTCTGAAACAATCCTCGGGGCAACAGTAGGAAAACATCAACGTAACCCTCATACCATGAACAATATGTGTTCGATAAAGAGCGTTAACGAGTCGGATCGAACAACCTGTGTGATGTTTGGCCGCTGAATCACAAGAGCAATGAGCCCTCTAGCAGACTGCCTCTGTGCGGCACGAACCACTATGCCAAAGATGGTGCAGAGTTTGGAAAACCTCGGCAATACCTGTTTTCTAAATTCGGTTCTACAATGTCTCACTTATACAGAGCCTTTGGCTGCTTATTTACAGAGCGGTCAGCATAAGAAAATTTGTGCTTGTATCCATATAAGTGTCCATGAAATCTATAGATTCTATAATGGAGCCTTCTAGCCAATGGGAATATGGATCTTTTGCTTCGGTTGCCTCTTTTATACAATAATTGCAGGAATTGGATTGAAAACAGTAGCAAGATATTGTCTGCAACCTACTTTGGATTTGAAAAATGGGAGTTAGGTGCAATTTCGATGGCAATGTGGGATTAATGGGGAGTCCGTCGTTGCCTCCTCCTGTCAATTTGGGATTGGGGGAGCCACGGTTTCAGGGTTTAATGCACCCTCGCTTCTTTTTAACCCCAACGGGATTCAGCTGCTCGGTTCCTCAACTCTGGTTGGCAGTCTGAGTCCTTGCCTGCAATTTGCAGGAAATGACTATAATGGCATGCTCGTCAATGGCAGCGTAGTAGACAGTGGCTTGAGCGGTCTTCTCGTCAGAGGTGGTCACGATTCAGTAACGCATTTTTAAAGCCGGGCATGCCCATCCAAAAACTTGATAAAGCCCAAACGATAATAAATTACAGCATAATAATAGCTCGGGAAGAATGTAACTAGAAGAAATCGGATTTCTTCCCTTAAAACCCCAGATGTCGCATTGCATTCATAACTTCACAAATGTTGCATGTAATTTTCCTGCGAAACCCCCACCTTGCACAGATTTTCTCAGTAAAACCTCCATTTCACAGCATTTTTCTAAGAAAAATTTGGTCTGAACTTAATTGCGATGAGGAATCCAATTTCAACGTACCTAAGATATATCAGACAGTGTTTTAAATATATCGGACAGACAACGTTTCATATCCCGCTCATACAATTTCAACGTACCAGACTCATGGTGCTCCGATACAGACAACGTTTCAAACAGACAGTGTTGTCGCCATGTGAGGCAGCGTTACCAAAACAGACAGCGTTGTCAGGCAGCGTTTCAAACAGGCGTTTCTCCTTCAGGCGTTCAACAACTTGCAGCATTCAGGCAGAGGAATAGTCGAACCAACCCATGCGTTAAACAACAAGGAATGTCAGGCAGTGGATAGAGGAGCAGAAGGCAGGCAGTGCTGGTCAGGTGGCAGCTAAATTCTAGCTGAGGAAATATTCATAAGTAATGGCAGAAACCATAAAAAAAATGGTTCAAATATCAGCAAGGCAGGATATCGCCTGCTCTGATACCATGTTAAACACACATGGGGAGCGAGAGAGATAGGAAAGATAAAGCATGCAATTCAATTTTTATTAACAATTGATATACATTTATAGTACAATATGGTGACCATTGGGATTCACATCCCAAGGTCTCTTGGAATGCTTGTCCATTCGGCTTCCACACTAACCCATTTAGGATTAGGTGTCCAACACTTTCAACCACATTTTCCGAATCTGTATCTTTATGTTTCAGATCTGTTAAGATAGGTTGTTACCATCCATAATGTCACATTTCCACTTGTTTGATCGTTTGCCTTAGGGTCCCATTGATTTCCCTAGGTGATTCACCCATCTCCCTATCTTTTTGCAGCAATCTTCTCTTTGGTTTTTTGTTGTTGCTACACCACTTTCTAGCAGCTTAGTGTCACTTGCTCCCAGTCACACCGACATTCAAATCTCTTAACTGTTTCAATGTATTTTCCATCGGTTTAGCCACCAAGCAGTACAATGTTTGCAAACCCAGTTTGCGTGGGGTTTAGTTAATTGTTTTGTTGTTCATTTTATGTGATTTATTTCAGTTTATTTTCAGTAAGCTTTTTTCTTTTTTACAAACACGATCTGGGCTTAATCAATTAATACACTTGCACACACAAGCACACTTTAAGCGAAGGGTGCTTGGTTTACATTGCCAAGCCAAGAATTAACATAATAAATTTATCTCCCTGTATCGAGACAAAGATATATTGTTGATCTCCTTCACCATTTTCGCATTCTGTGTATCCTTCCATCATTACACCACCAAGGCGTGTGTCGCAGAGACTATTAGGCCTTCACCCCCCAGTTTCCGCTTGGGCGTATTACTCCACCCTGTCAGATTCGAGTTCATAGCCCTCCGAGTCCCCATACCAACTCTTCTCCTAGTTCTTCTGATTCCTCATCTGATTCCAAGCCTCCTTCACCGCATATCGTCACCATGTCTGGACCCACAGATGGTGCAGGAACACAACTTGGTGTTGGCTTTGGTTCTATACCGATGGTCAAATCTAGTGGAACTGTCTCAGGAACTGTTATGACAGCCCCCATGCTCCCCTTTATGGCTGGGTTATGTCTATCGGATCTTAACTAGTTGATAAATGACCCCATACACCATGATGCTGGTTGGCTCTCTATGCCGACTAAGCTTCCCTTAGACATCCCAAAGTTCGAGGGCATTGCTGGAGAGGATCCTACCAACCATGTTCGATCCTTCCACATGTGGTGTTTGTCTAACTCCATAACCGATGACTCCATTCGTCTTCGACTCTTCCAATGCACACTCATTGGAGATGTTGCAAAATGGTATATAGACCAACCCTCCACCTCTCATTCCATTTTCGCAACGCTTGTTAAAGCATTCCTTCCATATTTTGAGTTACCTCTCTAGTACGACACTGGTACGGAGCTATTGACCACATTTCGTCAATTCTCCGCCACTCGCCTTTCTGACCATGTTTAAGAGTGGTGTTTAAGGAGGAGCACATGTCGTGCCCCACCTTTCAAAGACCGTGTATATCTAGATTGGTTTCTTAAGAGCCTTTTATCCCCCATTGGGAAATATGTAGCATCCCATTTTCCTCAGACCGAGGAAGAAGCTCTCCAGACCGCATTGAGATATGATCTGATTTATGCACAATCCGATTATGTCTATACCATCATTCTGGAACTCCCGCGCCCTAGAAGTGCTAATACATTGGGGGCATCCCACGCCATCAATGGTATAGTTGGATCCCTTTCACATTCTTCATTGTACACTCAATAGAGTTATGGCTACCCGTAGGGGGGCACCAGTTCCTCCAACATTTATGCCCCTCCTGCTAGCAAAATGTTTCCCAGGCCTCAATCCATCTACAAAATTGTTGCTCTTTATTATGCACAGCTTGGCGCTCCATCCCCTCAAGCATTAACGTCGTAGCATCCCATGCATACTCAGCCCCAGCAGCCACCGTCCCCTTAGGGCCAGGTGTTTGCACATCAGAGTGATACCAATCCCCAAAATTCGAAGAAAAAGAATAATGGGAAGGGTAACAAGGGTAACCAAGGTAACCAACATAGTGAACCCCAGGGGAACCAACGTAACACCAACAACCAGCAACAGGGTGGCCAACCCAAGTAGAACAAGGAAATTCGTACGAATAAGCCTTGTGCATGTTGTGGTGTACATGGCCACTATACACATGAGTGTCCTCTTTTACCCCAGATGTGCCAAATGATGGAAGCTCAAGCAACTTCTCGAGGTCAACAATCACCTAAGAATCCTATGCCATCTTAACCGACCATGCTCACAAATCCTTTCCTCAGCAGGGATTTATTGCTACTCAACCCTAGCCAGGTCAAGCAACCCACCTCCCCCAACCTTCTGGTCCCAGTGACTACCATATCCTTATGATGAACTCTGATGAGGTTAACCCCTCCAATATCAACCTCCAAACTCGGTCGCACCAATATGACAAGTCCTCCACTTCGTCTACTATTGAGTCCAAAACCAAAGTATTTGCTGAGCCTCTTAGGACACCAAATGGTCCTTTACAGTCCCTCAACCTAAAGTTGAGGCCATTCCCAAGATCTCCAAGGGACCATTACGTCGTAATGCGGCTTCTAACGTAGTTGTCCATACATACAGTATAGTAGACGAATTGGCACAATCACTTGTTGCCATGTCGACAATGGAAGTCCTCCAGTCGTGCCCTTCCCAAAATAAAGCTTTACTAACTGTCTTGGGTGTAGCGGACCTTCTGACGATCATTTGATTTTCTTTCCAATTGATACATCAGAGCACCCCCCATTACCTTCATCAGTTTCTTTCCAGATACCAGTTAGAATCCGTAATGCCATCATCTCCTGATGCATTATTGACGAAGGTGCATCCAACTATGTGATGTCCATTGCTGTTTGGAAACAACTAAAGTCACCTGAGTTGTCCCCCTCCACCATCACTTATTGTGCTTGGGATGGACACTCCTCCCAGCCCCTCGGCATGTACCACAACTGTCCAGTGACCCTTGCGGGCAAAACTGTTCATGTCGACATTGAAGTAATTGATATCCCTTTAGATTACAATATCCTCTTAGGTTGTAGTTACACATATGCCATGACAGTCGTCACATCTACGGTGTTCCACAAGATGTGCTTCCCCCATGAAGGGAAGGTCGTTACCATCGATTAGTTGACTTACTACATGCCAACATCCATGACCTCCCCTGAGTCCATTATCTCATCAATGTCCGATAAATAGTCTTCAAATCCTACCACCAGTGTTTCACTTGGAGTCTATAAAGACTCCTCATTGTTGGGTGCTTTCCCTGGTCCTCCCCCTCCCATTTCTGAACCTATTTCCATGAGTGTTTGCATGTTACAAGCGTCACGGGTTGCTCTTAAATGGTCTGGTACACCTGATCAACAACCAGCTCCTCAACATCCTGTTATTTCTCTTCCAGCTGAACCCTCTAGAACCACTCCCCCAGGACCTCCTCCATTTATGGGTGCTTCTCCTTTGTTCCCACTAGGAACTGTTCCTCCAGGTCTCAACCATCCAGGAGCTATTACGCTGGGACATTATCCTGCCAGCCAGATACCTTTCTTATTCCTCCCTCCAGGAATTTTTTTTGTACCTGTCATGGCTTCATTGGTCCTTCCTAACATGACTCTTAGGATCCCAGTATGGTACATTAATCCCCCTACAAAAATTCTGCCTAGTCAGCCAAGACCTTATCACGCTTTGACCCTAGCTCAACCGATCCCCATGACCCTTGTCACTGCTTTAGTTCCATCACAACCACAACAGGAACTAGCTCCTGTTGCAAAAGCATCTAGCCAGGGGAGCAAAGCCAAAAGGAAGGATTCGAAGGACAAGGCTCCCCAACCTCCTCCAGCCCCTAGGGCCCCAAAGTTGACACCCTTGTGTGCTTTGTGTGAAGTTGTTGGGCACGCCACCAACAATTGTCCTGAAATTCCTCAACTTAAACCGTTGGTTCATGAAGCATACCATGAGTCGGATATTTCGAAAGTCCATGTTAACATATCGGTTCCACCCAAGAAACTCAAAATGCTTCGCACAAACCACCCTTGTGCCCTGTGTGATCTTCATGGTCACTATTCCCATTGTTTCCCTTGTCTCGATGAATTTCGTGATTGCCCTGGGGAAATTCATGAATACGAGGCCACTCGTAGTGGAGCCTCTACTCCTCTACCTATGGATTCTTGTACCACTAGTAAACCAAAACAGGGAAACTCTGGCCCTACTATTGTGATCCCTGCCCCTAATGTCGAGATGACAGACACCACAGGCCCCATGTTTTACCTATCATCATCCTTAAGTTCCTTGTCGACAAACCTTTCTAAGGTTTCTAAGTACGTTTCTATCAAACCTCCTTCGAAAGAATCCCAGGTCTCAACATCAGTAGATCTTCCATCTACCAGTTCATCGTCTACCATTCCAGATGATGCGTATGTGAACCTTATTTCTCAGGTTGATGCACCAGGTAATGTTGCCGCATCATGCAGTCAGTCTTCCTCCCGCCCGCCCATCTCCCAGCCTGATGAGGACACCATGGAAGCTATATCTACCCTTGACTACCCCTGCACTTGAGTAAGGGGTCATTTCTTCAAGAGAATTTCGAAGGCCATCTCCTCCCTAATCCTCCCAATGTACTATACCTCTGGAAATGTTGCTCACAGCACATCCCTTTGATTTGCATGTCTTTATTTCTATCATGTAGTTAGGTAGATGACATCATCTCATCCGTAGTCTTTTGCACCTTTCAGATGGATCCATCATCCACACTGTATATCGGTCATGCTGACAGTGCAAGTCGCTTTTCTCGGAATCTAGCCTCAGCAGCTTGGGCCATTTTTAACACCTTGCATACGTTAGTCCTTTCAAACGACGTGTGCATTGGATATGCCACCAATAATTAGGCTGAATATGATGTATTGATAGGTTTGTTAGTTGATGCCCTCACTCATCGCATCCTTCATCTTCATGTTCGTTTAGATTCCTTTCTACTTGTCACACAATTGAATGGTGTGTATCACGTGCATAACCAAGTCCTATTTAGAAAATATCTACGAGTGAAGCTATTGGTACATGAATTTGAAACCATTACTTTTATTCATGTGCCTAGAGCCCAAAATCACTATGTAGATACCATTGCAAACAAAATTATAGATTGGCATTTATCACATGTATACCACAGGTGATAACCACACAAATGGTAAACCATCATTGTCATATAAAATGCATAATCATATTATGTATCATAAAAGTGTTTGGATCCATAGCTCTAAATACATTTGATGTGCCCATAACATGTTATGAAAATCATAATAAAAGGGACCCATATGTCCCTGCATCTAGTCACTATCTGATGGATCTCGTGCCAAAGGATCTGCTCCACCTGCACATAGATCACGTACTGCCTGACCTTCCATCGCCACGCACCGCACAATACCTCGCCGCTAGGAGGGAAGACCGGTGCACTCATTTGTGTATCGATCCTCTAAGTTGTGCCATCCGCGCTCTGAAACCTCAGTCAAGAGTACATCAAACCTAAGATGAAAATCGGAAAGCAACATAGTATCCTCTGGACCTTGATGTGATGATGATGTCCCCCGATCTACAGCTCCAGGCGCTACGGCTTAGCCTACATATCCTATTGGCTTCACTGATGCTATGTCTGCATACAACATATTTCACACTGAGTACCATATACATGTGATAGAAATATAAAAGGCACCACAAAACATAGCAACTTGACACTTATCGTCTGGTCCCCATGCTCGCCCGGGCGGAGGTGGCAAGTCAGGATCCCCCTGATAGTTCATCCTACTATAAGGGTAATAGTCAATGTAAAGGGGCATCTAATCCCAGTGTGCGAAAAACTCAGGTCAGAACACCTATCCAACTTTCCCCTCCTCCTCTTCTCCACAGTAACTGCTCCTAGCGGCGCATCCTGGGCTCCTATGGGCCCCCATCTTGTATTTGTATGTGAGGACAGATAGTGGGTATCTTCTCAAAGAAGAACACACATAGTACTATACCAAAAGCACAGTCACAATTCACTTGCCTCTTGAAAATACTCAACTGTCGTTTCATTGGTGACAACATCATTTGGGCCCACCCATAGTAGGTCTTAGCCAAAACACTCTCAACTAACATCATCTACCCACCAGTGATGTGGTGGAATCCCTGGCTACCCAAGACCCGTAGCATAGCTATGGAAACAACCTGTGTGTATAGCCTCTCTAGATCAACAAGCGGGATAATCGTGCCCTTGACACCAACACCCCATTGACAATGGTGCTCCACGAACTTAGTAATGTTCCTCCCATGAGGTAACACCAGATGAATATCCCCCACCACTCCAAGGGGAGGCAGTCCAGTCAAAAAGTAAATATCATGTAATGTGAGCTCGATCTTGTGCCCATGTATGACAAAGACCTCCTGGTATGGATCCGAATAGCTCACAATTCTCGATAGCAAGGGCTCACCTCCCCTCATCAATGGGTTCTCTACGAACTTGAGAGCCCCATAATGAGCCAATGCCCCTCGAACCACTTGATCCCCCTGGATCTCAGATCAAAGAGTATCCAAGTCTCATTCATGCCAGTTGATTTTTAGCTCTTCCATATCTACAAAACACCACATATCTTTTCAATTCAGAAAAGAAAACAATCGGCTACACTGATCAACCTGCAGCCCCCACCAGGCTAGCAGACCAACTCTTTCTCCAACCATAAATCACAGTTTTCAGCCCACAAGGTGTGAGCTCACAAGTTTCTAGTTGTTTCCTATGAGCCAGATCACACTTCTGGGCCCAAAAAGTGCGTTGCGACCATGAGCAAGAGCAAGGGTCTCTCAGGGAGCTGCCAGGTACCAAAAATCAGGAATTAAACCACTGAAATTGAAGAGATGAGTAAGGCCACCTACCTGAAAGTCATAGATCTTGATTTCGACAGTTAGTTTGTCTTCTAAAATCCCAAAAAGATTTAGGGCCTTTCCCTCCTCTCCAAATTCACCACAACTCACTTAGCAAATGAATCCAAATTGGAGGGAAAACGTCCTTTCATAGAAAAATCCACAATTTTTCTATCACCCATTGCAACTATACTGCAGCTCAATTTGAAAAATTGTCAACACTTTTGGAAAGCTCTCACCGAGTTCTATAATGGGTCTTCCTTAGTTTTTGATGATTTGACACTTCACTAAGAAGCTTTTTTTCCAAGAAAGGTCACTTCATCGCTGCTCAAAATCGAATTTCATCATAAAGCGACACTTGTACTTTGAGGTCCACCTCCTCTTAATACTTGTCGTACCGTATGTCGATTTTCGTCATGAGTAACCATCATTTACTCATGTTTTCATGGTCCCTACAGGACCTAGTTTATGTGGTAGCGTCATCGAGTCACCCTTGATCAGAGCACCTATGATGAGTCACCCTTTCATTATTGGAGTCAATTGCATGTCCCATCATATCATGTCACAATATTCCATCCATATTTTCATACCGTCCATCCTCTGTTGCCCATTTTGGCCACCAATCATACTCTCCCCATCCCCTCAAGAGTTGAGTCAGTTGCTACTAGGTCAACCATGCACTTGATGCTCTGACAAGGGAAGTCGCATGTTTGTCCCTCAACCCCCTTTCCCCATTATCCCTGGTGTCAATCCACCAGTCACATTACTATTCTCCCTCATGCTTTAGTTGAGGATCCTCATTGCTTCATCTATTGTGGCCCTATTCTGTCGACATTAACTCATTTATTCCAAAAGAATGACCTAGAGGGCGGTGTATCTCAGTTCCAGCTTCCATTATTGTTCAGTACCTTGGATCGAGCAGAGGGTCTCATTATTTCCCTTTGACTTGATTATTTCATGATCGTGATCCATACACTCGATGGCCCAGTGATGCAGCAGATTGTCCCAGTGATTCCTGGGTGTGTGTGAGATGTTTTCAGACCTCATGAGGGGGTGTCCCTTCAGGTAGCCCCCCACATGCACGGATGCACACCTACTATGCTACAGCCTCAGATGCAGTTCTACAAAGTTTATGGGTTCGGTTCCTACTAATCGCAGTGTTCATTACATGCACATCTCCTCCATATGATACATTTAGTTTTGCAGAGCCCTTCCTTGTTCAACAAGGCTTCTCTAGTTGTTCTACCCTCCCCCCAACCCATTTTTTGAGGGAAGGGGCTTTGCATCTCATGTACTCAGATATTATTGTATTCAATCCTAGATTATGTTTTTACTAGGTGCATTATGCATATGGGACACATTGTATTATTTTGTGGCTCTGTTATGCCAACATGTCATGTACCATTTAGCATGTACTTTATTGCTCAGTTTCACATTTCTGGCGAACCATTATTTTTTTACTAAGTTATCTCACCGGGTATGGGTATGCCTCCCCCACCTCATTAAGGTTTGGTACCACAACATAAAACGATACTTGCATTAGTCTCGCCTCCTCTGTCACTATCCTCTCTCAAATTTAGCTTCACTGGTCTCTCTCTCTCTCTCTCTCTCTCTCTCTCCTTGACTCCCATGTGTTGTCTAAGTGATTGTGTCTTTACAACGTACTTCGGTCATATGTTTTTCTCCTAACACTCATACGTTGGGGGGCAATCTGTTATCACAAAAACATTGATCATCTAGCCTAATTTACTAGATGGATTGAAGTATACCATTAAACCCAATTTTATAATAGTAAAATTGCTTTCACTGTGAGAAATTACTTAATGATCAAGATACGACCTTTTGGATTTCCTATCTTCGATGAAGATACAACCCTCACAATGAAGAATATTTCACCTTCTATTCTTCCTAATTTCTATGGAAAAAGAAGTGAAGACCCAGAGACATTTCTCTTTGAATTTGAAGTAATTTGTAGATCATATGATTATCTACATGGTGCTCAAAAATTAAAATTGTTCCCTGCTACCTTAAATGATTTGGCGTTAAATTGTTCATGAGTCTAGGAACGAATTATATAAGGACATGGGCACAAATGAAAGAAGATTTCTTAGAGAAATATAGAGACTACTATATGCCTCATAACATTAGAGAGGAAGTCTTCAAAATGGCACAAAAAGAAGATAAGAACCTTGAAGACTTAGTCGAGAGATTTGTCTATAATCTTAAAAGAGTAAAAATGGATAGTCTGGATGAGGAAACTTTGAAAGCCCTCCTACTCAAATCTATCAGAGATGAGTGGATTGATCTCTTTAACCTAATAGGAAAATGAGATATTTCTCAACTACCATTTGTAGATATATGTGATTTATGTGTACATATCTCCAAGGGTAAAGCATGAGTTGGAAAAAGTCCTAGGGACCCTCTCTTATCAAGAATCAATAAATTTGCAACTAGGACAGTCAGTAGGATAGAACTAGGAAGTTTGCTTGATACTTTTAAGACATATATTTTAGGGATTCTAAGTGAAAAAATTGACACCCTTAAACTACAAAACAAGCCAAAGTCCAAAAATGTTGCATTATCCATTTTTTGTCCCAGGTGTAGAAAGAAGCATGCTCTAAGAGAATGTCCTTTAGAATTAAAAACCATAGAAACTTGTGCTATATGTGCAAATAATCATGATACTAAGGAATGTCCTTCTTTACCAAGTCTTAAGGCTGTATTTAATGATGAACGGATACTAGAACAAGTAGACCCTCTTTATTTTATTGCTAAAAGGTCATGGCAGAACTCTCAAGCAAATCACCCACAAGGTTTTAGATCACAACAGTTTGCTCAGTCTTCACAAAATAATTGGAATCCATCTTGGCAGCCTTGGGCTCAGCCACAATCACAATCTTGGAATCAAGGATGGAAAAATCCTTATGGGGCTTATGCTCAATATAAAGAATATTCACCATCCTATCCTAATTTTCCACCACAATTATTACCTCAATCTAGTCAGATTCCTCAGTCTAATCAAATTCCTCAAGCTAATCAATTACCTCAAGTCCAAATCCAAAATCAAAATCCACAACTCTCCCTACCATTTGTACAAAAATAAAATGAATTACTTGCTCAATCACTTCTGAATCCAAATATTAAAATGTCACAACCTGTTTACAATTGGAGGGGCAAAATCCTCAAACCTATGTAATACCTCCACTAGATCTAAATAATGTTCAATTAAGGTCTAGTAGAGTATTGCAAAGAAAACCCCTTGTTGTTATTCAGGAAGCAAGGACAAATCTTCAAAAAGATAAAAATGAGCCTTAAGAAGGAGAAATCTCTCTTCCTCAGAAAGAAAATAGTCAAACAGAAAATGTTCCTATAAATTCTGATAATACTCCTATTATAGAACAATCGTTAGTATCCATTAGACCACCTTTTCCTGAATGGTTGAAAATTGATGGAGTAGAAAAAGAATCACATTCCCTGATTATAATATGCTGGAAGAATTAATAAATGTTTGTATACAAATTCCTTTATTGCAAGGCATAAAAGAAATACCAATCTTTGCAAAAACAATCAAGGAATTAAGTACTCAAGGATCGAGAAGAAAAATAAAAGACATAAAAAAAATTATTAGTTGGGAAAATTGCAGACATCATGATGGGGAAAACAACAATACAAAAATATCTAGATCCAGGGAGCCCCATTGTGAAAATTCACATCAATGGAATTGAAATACCAAACACACAAATTGATGTAGGAGCAACCATAAACATAATGAGTAAACAAATCATGGATTCACTAAGGCTTCCTAATCTTCAATACACACCAACATTGTTGCAATTAGCAGATAGGTCTGTAATTAAACCTAATGGTGTGTTAGAAGCTGTTTGTTTATCCTTAGATTCTTTGGAATATCCTATCGACTTCATGATTTTAACACCTAAGAATAATCTAGGAGGACATCCATTAATCCTAGGAAGACCTTTGTTAGCTAAGGCTGATGCTTTCATTGGTTGTAGATCAGGTGACATGTTTATCACAAAAGGAATTTCTACAAAGAAATTTACATTGTATCCACCTGGAAAAACAACAATAGAAATAGAGAGTGAGGAATGGATAGATGATGATGATGATGATATACAACCTGTTTTCAGTACTGAACAAGTAAGAGAGGAAATTTTAAATCTAATGGAAAATAATGAATCCTCCTCACATTATGACCATAGTTGAATCAAATATCTATCATTTGGACAAGTGTCTTTACTCTCTATGGAAAAATTTGGAAACTCTTCTTTTTTTGGTAAAGCAAGAGTCGGTCCTTCTATTATCTTGTCACTAAGAATATATTACATAAAATACAACACACCCAAAGAGGAAGCGGGCTGAAAAATTAGCAATTTCTTCCAGCTTAGGGAAAAAGTCAACTAATCGAGAAACGAGCCTAGGGCCCAAGAAAAAAAAACCACACGGCCTCCACCGCCAAAACCATGATTCGAGGTCAAGTGGTCGAGGGCCAAACAGAACGAAAACAAGAGAACACGAAAAAACTATAAGCAGACCCAAAAAGGGGAATGGAGAACTTATCAAAAAGATTTCAGGTCCATTGGGGATCACCTGGACCCTCTAACTTGCTCATCGAACCTCAGCCGTTGATCAACAACTACATTATTTAATGGCTGAGGGAACTATTGGGCGGAGAAGAAGCAGGAGGAATACCCGCCCGATGAGGGCGGTATTCTCTCTCCTTTGAGAGCAATGTGTTGAATGCTAAGTGGCATCGGATACATTTCTGAGAAACCACTTCGGGTTTTGAGGATGCTTGATAACCGGACATTGCTTAGACGCCTGAAATCTGGAAACCACAGATAATTTGAACCTAGTGCCATCCATTTGACTGAGCCACTAATTAGAATGGATTATCACAATTTTCCTAGCTGCCCGCTCACTAACCGAGCTACCTACAGAACCAATGAGAAGGCTATCTATGGTATCCCACTGCAAGACCTGAAAATACCAAATCTCAAGTTGTCTCTCTATCGAACCCCTGTCGTCCATTGATTAAAGGTTAACTGGTAGATTCCTTCCCTGTGCTGATAATGCTCCTTGTCAGTGAGGGACAAAGTGTAACATCCCTCACGCAGTTGACCTACGGGTATCGACTCCCACAAGCAGCACCTTTTGTCTCTTGTGCATCTTACCCCTTCATTGGCTAGCCAATCTGCTACTTTGTTGGCATCTCTGCGCACATGAAAAAAACTAAGAGTTCTTAGAATTCTTAGGTGCGATTGAATTCAGTAATAGACCTACAAAAGTCTCTAGTGTTTTGAGACTTTGTCTGGAGCAGTGCCCGTGCCTAGCTACTTGACCCAATAATTATTAATTCCGAGTCAGCCTTGATGATTGTATTATGTAAATTGAACTCTATCAGAACCTCCAAGCAGTACTCTATGGCCATGAGTTCAGCCATATTGTTGGTGGCCCTCCCCAGGTGACTATGAAAGATGACTTTTTTGTTGCCCTCTTCATTTCTTATGACTCCTCCATAACCAGCGTCCCTAGGGTTACCTTTTGAGGCTCTGTCTATGTTGAATTTTAAAAAACCATGGGGAGGGGGTTGCCAAAAATCCTTTCCTTCTGAAATGTGCTTTGCTGTCTTATTTATGCCCTGAGGGACATGTTACTGGAGTCCCAACAGTTCAAGAATGTGAGCATCCCGATGACCCAGGGGATTCTCAGGAGGATGCTTCTGAAGGGCTTTGACAATTTCTTGGAGTTGTTTTAGGATTTGTGTTATGATGCTTTGAGCTGGGCCAGATTTGTCTTTGAAGATCTTGTTGTTACATTCTTTCCAAACATTTCAAATCAAGAATCCTGGCATCAAAGCCCAGGCTATATTTACTGTCTCATTGTCCGAGAAGTCCTTCCTCCAATTCTTTAAAGTATCCGTGATGTCATTTTCGTTCCTGTGTGTCTGCTTGAAGATATAGGCTACCCAATTCCATAAGGTTGAGGTGAAAGAGTAGAGGTTGAGAAGATGATTCATAGTTTCTTCCTATAGGCCACATAATTGGCATCTTGATGGACCAGCAAAACCTCTTTTTCTGAGATTTTCCCAAGTTAACATCTTTTTGTGTTGAACTAGCCACCTGAAAAGTTTGATCTTCGTCTAGTGTGGATTGTTCCATAGGTCTTTCCATGTCTTATCAGGGCTTGGGTAGTTAAGTCCCGTGGCTATTCTTTTAGCTTCTTTGAGGTTGAATATGTCCTCGTTATTTCTACCCCATCTGAGTAGATCATTCGAGGTTGAGGTCAAAATTTGTCTCTTTTCCAGAATAGTTTCCAGAACTTTGGCTTGGGTCTTCAACGTAGTCTCATCACTGTAATCTGGTACCTTCCAAATTCTCCATTTACCAGTGTCCCTTAACTGATCCCACTAGTCACTTACTTTTTTTAGTCCTTTGTTAATGGTGTTGTTTTTGATGATATCCAATCCTTCTCTACAAAGGTTATTTTCCTGCTGCCAGTTTTCCTCCCAGAACCAGGCAAGATTCCCTTTCTGATCTCCCAGAAACTGTGTTTCTGAACTAAAGCTCTGTTCTCCCATGCCTTGTTCCAAATATGGGAACCTTTGATGTGTCCTATCATTCTAATGTGGCCAATTTCTTGCCAATCCATTGCATATTTTTGTTTTCAGAGTTTAGCCCCGGGGTTTCTTCTTTCCTTTAGGCATATCCACCAAAGTTTTGCCCCCAAAACTTTGCTTAGAATATCTGGATCATGGAGACCCAAACCACCATGGGTTTTGGGTTTGCAGAGCTTGTCCTAGGTTACCAAAGCCCATTTCTTTTTCTCTTCCCCTTTACCCCAAAGAAAATCCCTTTGAATATTCCTGATTTGCTATAGGACTCCTATTGGTGCCAGAAGGGCTGATAACATGTAGATTGGAATGGTTTGTAGAACTGCCTTTGTGAGGACTAACCGCCTTGCTAAATTCAAGGATCTGCTTGTCCACTTGCTGACTTTGTCCTTCAATTAATTAGTTACAGACTCCCAGATTTCCTTGCTTAGAGGTTTGTTAGTGAGGGGTATTCCTAGATATTTTGAGGGAAGATGATCTCTTTGAAAGCGTAGAATTCTGGAGAGATTTCTTTGAATAGAAATATCAGTCTTAAAAAAGAAAGCCTTTGATTTTGTGAGGCTTACCTCAGTACTAGCAGCCATTGTAAACTCATACAAGATTTGTTTGAAAGCTTTGGCTTCCTTGACTGTGGGAGTGCCCTGCAGCATAGTGTCATCCACAAATTGTTGATGGGTCAATGTGTCCCCATTCTGAGTGAGTCTAAGTCCCTAGATTTTTCCTTCCTCCTTGGCT
The DNA here is from genome assembly GCA_000404065.3 of Pinus taeda. NCBI lineage: Eukaryota > Viridiplantae > Streptophyta > Pinopsida > Pinales > Pinaceae > Pinus > Pinus taeda. Next base: position 52,740 of record APFE030000705.1, read on the forward strand.
TAAATGATCACCCTACCCAATCCTTCCATCATGAGAATGAAGAGGAAGGGGGAGAGAGGATCTCCTTGTTTGAGGCTTCTCAATGGCCTGAAGGTTTTGGATGGAGAGCCATTAAGAAGAATTGAACAACTGGCAATGGTCACAAGAGCCATGACCCATCTTATCCAGTTGTGGTCAAAGCCATATGCTTTAAGAACTTCCCTGATGTAAGACCAACATAGCTTATCATAAGCTTTCGCTATGTCCAATTGTATTATCATACCTGCTTGCTTATTGGTCTTGAGGGAATGCACCACTTCATGAGCTTGAATGATATTATTGAGAATTTGTCTACCTTCCACATATCCAGTCTTCTCCTTTGACACAAGTGTTGGAAGAAGGTGTTAGAGTCGGTCCTTACAGCCCTCCGTCAAAGATCTTTTCGCTTTTGCATATCATTTTTAGGTATCTTGCTTGTTCCACTTCATTGCATTTCGCTAGGGACATGCCATTGACTGATGAGGGGGTCTGGTTGTCTTGTGTTCCCTCATGTTTGTCCTTGCAGGGTTAGTAAAAATTTCTCTAAAAATACAAGTACATGGTCATTTCCTTCATTGTCATACATGATTAGTTTTGTTAAAAGGGTCTTTAGTCCTAGAGTCTAAGGTTTTGAGTCCCATGCATACACATACTAAAAGTCTGCAGGCCATGAGGTTGGTTTCAAAAGATTTTCACTTAATATGTTTCCTCAGAAAGCATTTAAAAACATTTCTAGTCCAAAACGCTGTTTTGGAACTAAAAATTGTTATTGTAAATAATTGTATTTGTTTTATCTCAAAAGGTTTCAGAGCAAGTCTCTGATCTTTTCCTAAAGCCGAAATGCTAGATCCCTATAAAAAATCAACAAAAGATTATCAGTCCAAACTTCAGAAAAGCATGAGAAAATAAAAAAGCAGTGTTGTATTAAAGACCAAAAGTGAAAAGTGCCAAACCTTACAAAGTGGGTTTTTGAATCAATTTAAATCAAATAAGATATTTTGTTTGTATATAAGGAGGAAAACAAGTCTAGTTGCTCACCAACTACCAAAGCAAGAGCGTGTTCAAGTATTGGAGGGTGAAAATCCGTGTTTGCAAACCCATGGACAGTGTTACAGGTGTGCGCTGCGCATTGGGCAGTTTGAGCCAGTGCAAAATTACACAGGCGCTGCGCATAGGAGTGTGCGCTGCACACTAGGGTTGCGCGCTGCGCATTGAATCTCAACAACATAAAAACTTGTATATGCACCCAGAGGTCAACCAAACCCACTCCAAGCTTGCAAATAGGTATGTTATTGCTGCCTAGTAATGTTAGGGTGTTTGATATATGTTTCGAAAACGGGATTTGATGTATTGGGTTTTGGGAAAATGAAACCCTAGGTTCATAACAAAGTCATCCCTTAAGTTGTTTTAAAATATGTGGGTGGTTTAGTAAGATGTCCCTCATCCTCCATTGATGACAAAACCAACTCCTTACTCATTTGTGCACCCTATTCAAACTTTCCAAAGAGCACACATTGTATTTTTCTCATTTGTCAAAAGGGGATTGTTTTTGTTCATTCATTGAAAACAGAGCATTGTTAATTATGGCATGGTTTGTTTGATGCTGTGGCAAAATTACTAAAGTTTTGAGTATACATTGAAAATTGACTCATATATATCATAGACATCTTGACACCAAAGCCATGTCAGACATGGGGTCAGAGTATGAACAACAGTATGATAGCGATTCTACAACAGAGGGTAATGTGCCAAGAAGGCCTCACAGAGGTGGCAAAGGTGGTAAGCCTCTCAGGGAAGAGCCTACTTCTTTGGCTCAATTGCAAGCTTGCCCACTTGCAATGGATTGTTTTCAACGTCAATCATGTTTCCAATATTGTGAGATGATCTCACAAACTCAACATCATCGGGAATTAGTCTGTTTATTTGTTATACATTTACAGGATGGTCATGTAAACCTTGCTGGAGTGAATTTCACTTTGCCACCCGAGACTATTGCTCAGGCCACCGAAATACCAAATGTAGGAGAGCAATGGAATAAACGTCAGTAGTTAGAGAAATCCTACTATGAGCCATACATCAAACCTGGGTATATGAGGCACTTGAGCAGAGTTTTTCCTTTCCACTACCTGAATGATCAATTTGCACCTTTGATGAAACTTATCATTCGATATTTCAGTTGCAAGGGTAGATTCTCACGTCTCTATGCGTACCATGTCCGTTTGTTGATGCATTTTATGAGGGTACGTATGATGAACATTCCGTTTTTCATGTGTTGCAACATAGAGAGGATGGTGCCTTTAGTACAAAGGAAGAGCCCAACATAGTAGCATAACAGTATTTATCATTATGCCTTGATCAAGATTGTGGTGGTTCATCAGTTGGCACAACAGGGCATTACTTGGGAGGATTTTATTTCTCGTGACTTCTTCACAGCGCCTCAGCCACCTCCAGAGATAGTTCATGATGACGGAGGGCCTTCACAGCAGTTTGACATTCCTGAGACCGAGCATGTCAATGCTCCAGTGTATGTGACATATCAGCGAGGCCACAGGGCCTTATTTGCATCTGCACGACGAGTACTATCTCCACCTAGGGTGGAAAGGGTCTCGTTGACTTCATCAACACAACGAGTATTATCTCCACATCATGTGGAAGGGGTCTCGCCTTCTTCTTCAGCACAGGTACAGATCTAGGATAGGGGCAAGAGGCCCATGTTTGATGAGGATCCTTCAGGAGGTCAGGACACAGATATCATTGATGTTGATACTAGCTCTCCTAGCTCGGAGCTAAAGGAGATCATCCGAGAGCAAAGGGCTGAGAATGACTCGCTGCAAAAGAAATTGCAGATGGCTAAGTGGGTGATCAACTACTTGGAGCAGCGCAACAAACAGCTAGAAGATGAACATACACTTTATGAGCTGCGGCAAATCCGAGAAGACCGAGAATTGGCCTGAAAGAGACCCGGTGATTTGACACCGATTGATCGAGAATCTATGCTCATTCGGGTAAACACTCATTTGGATAAATTGTTGGCGAAGGCAAACAGAGATAAGGACATGCTTCGTCATATGAAAACTCACTATTGGGCTCGCATGCATGTTTGCAAAGCGAAAATGAAGATCCTAAAGAGGCGATTGAGCAAGGCACTAAAACGGCGAAAAAAGCCCGATCCACTCCAAATTTTGGCCGAGGCTTCATTGGCGGGGCATAATACATGATATAGGGTCTTCACTCCGAATTTGAGCAAATTCGGAGAAATTTTTGTCATTTTGAAATTTTTGGCTTGCAAAACAGGTTTTTTGGTTCAATGCGTAGCGCGCTGTGCGCGACCCATAATATTGGGAGATCCAAATCACAAATGGCTTGTAGTTTTGGATTTTTCATGAAGAATTACACATGCTCAGCTATTTCCGAAGCATTTCATCGAGATCTGGATGGTCAAAAGGCCCAAAAACACCATGAAAACCACCTTGCTGTCACCTTTTGCCACAGCAGGAAGTACCTCTGGAAGAATTCAGTTTTGAGGGGACAAATGAGCTCCAAATTGGAAAATTCCACTTGGGTTGGAAAGTAGACATCCAGATATTTCCAACAAGCTATCGTGAGCTCAATTTGGGTGTCGGGAAGTGCCTCAAAATGAGCTGGAAAAGTGCGCTGCACATAGAGATCAGGGCGCTGCGCATAGAGGATTTTGGCCAATTTTTCACCTTCCAACTCAGGAATTCGGTTAGTTTTCACCAGTTTCACTCCTCGATGTAATTTTTGACCCAACATGATGTAATTTGATGTATGTAAGGTAACATGGCACTTATCTACCTTCTTCTAGATGATTCATTCACAAATTAGCAAGAAATTAATGTAATGAATCCGTTTCCTTCTTTTTAGAGGCAGGTTGTTTGGGCATCTAGATTCTTGCTCCATGTTTAGAATTTGTTCAAATTTCTCCTAGAAGGAGGAGCTCAACCCCTAGAGGTTAGGGGATGAGGTTAGCTTGATCTATATATGTAAATTTTCATTCAGTAGCACGGGTTGGACTCTTGGGAAGATTTTGGCACACTATTGTACATATTTTCATATTTTGGCTAAGGAAAGATCAGAGATTTTGCAACACCTGTTGGGATTCTTGTGGCTTTCAGTTCTTGATGGTGTTATCTCTTAGTTATTGTAAGTTTATTCATGTTTACATGTATACCATTTCTTCTTATGCTTCTAAAACTAAATGAATGAGTAAATGAGTTTGAATTCATTATTTACAGTGCTCTTCCTTTAAGTTTGTTTAGTTTTTCATGTTTTCGCCAGTTTGGAGAGGATCCATGTTCTCCCTTGCCCTCTTCAACTCCATGTCATTATGATCCATCCATACACCTGATCAAAGGCATCAAGACTATTGCTACCTAGTCCCAACTCGAAATATGCAAAGATTTGACCTTAATCCCCGCACCCAAAATTGGTTTTCCCGTTTTTCCAACAAAAAACTCAAAAATCTAAATCAAAATTTCCTATCTCTTTACTAGCCTAAAATCAGTATTCCTTATCGGTCATCTCAGCCCCTTTGAAAACTTGTTTACCGAGATAGACCCAGAGAGAGCCCTCTCCTGTCCTCGTAGGGCTAGCTACGAGGCTGAGCTTGGTTTGATGTTGCCTTGAGTTTTGCCTTCCTCAACCTGAGGCAGATTCAAGCATTAACAGAAGGGGTTTGAGTTTGTTAGCAATTATTGTGGAAATGATTTTGTACACCAGATTGCATAAAGCTATGGGTCTGAATCTATCTGGAGTCATGGCTTTTTCCTGTTTGGGGATTAAGGCAACGAAGGATTCATTAAGCGCTCTCAGAACTGTTTTTGATTTTCTCGAGTCCTCCACCACATCCAAAATGTCATGTTTGACAATTTCCCAACATGTTTTGAAGAAGTCTACATTGAAACCATCTAGGCCTGGAGCTTTCCCATTATGCATCTCACTGATTAATTCATTGACCTCTTCCTTCATCATTGCCCTACTGAGATTATAATTGTCTTCCATGGTTACCAGTTTTGGAATATGATGAGTAAAACTTTTAGTAAATTGAGATCTGTCTACCATCGTCTCTTCAACAATACTTTGAAAATGTTGAACCAGTACAACTTCCATTTCCTTGTGAGTATCTTGCTCTATTCCTTGAGGATCTATAAGTTTGGTGATCCTATTATGTGCCCTATGCTCCATGGTAGATTTGTGAAAGAGCCTAGTATTTCTCTTCCATTCCTTAATCCATTGCACTTTGGATTTGTGTCTCTAGAAGATTTCCTCCTGCTGGCATCTGTTATCCCATTCTTGTTGAAGTGAGTCCGCTTGCATTTTCCTTTCCTCTGTGAAGCCTTTTATGATGAGAATTTTATTAATTTCCTATAATTTTTTTCCCACTTCTCCTTTGTCTTTGAAGATGTTTCCAAACTCATTTTTATTCCATTCTTTGAGATTTCTCTTGATGTGTTTGAGTCTCTGATGCAGGAGGAACATTTTTGTGCCATGGGTGTGTATTTCTTCAGCCCAAAAATTTCCAATGTTAGTGATGAAATCAGGGTGAGTGAGCCTGACATTTTTGAACCTGAAAGGTCTGTTCCTTGGGGTTCCAATAAAGGAAGTTTCTAGCTGGATGGGCGAGTGGTCTGAGCCTCTGAAAGGGAGGACGAAAGCTGTCATGATGCGATCGGTTAGAAGGAGATCCTCTGAGATTATGAATCTTTCTAATCTTGAGGCTACTTAGGAAGTTCCTCCTCTTTTGTTGTTCCACGTGAAGATGCCATTTATTGTATCCATATCCACCAGTCTCATATTGTTAAGGAAGTTTTGGAAGGCTATTGAGTCTCTACCAAATGTTCTGGTTCCTCCTTTTTTTCTCCGTGAGAGATCTGATCATATTGAAGTCCCCTCCCAGAATCTAGGGCATTGCTGGGTGTCTTTCTCTCAGTTCCTCTAGAGAGGTGAGAAGCCTGAGTTTATCTTCCAGTAGCTGAGGACCATATGCATTTGTGATCATGTAACAATCCTTGTCCCCCAAAGGTTGGATAACCAATGAAAGGTGGTTTCTGGATGCCTCAACATCCAGGATTCCAAATTTCTGAGGATTCCATCGAGTGAGAATTCCTCCAGCTAAATTATTTTCTTTGACTTCTAGGTACTTATACTTAATCAACGATTTGCTATGCTTTTCTCTAATTTTATCTACTGAGCAATTTTTTTCCTGTATAAACACCATATCTAGTTTTTCTTCTTTTATTTTGTTACTGAGATTTCTTTGTTTTCTTTTGCTCCCTAGTCCTCTAATATTCCAGGTTGTAAGATTCATAATGATGGGTTTGTAAAAGAGTAACTGGTGAGATATTTCATGTTACCTGAATTAATCATGAGTTTTCCACACTCTGTCAGCAGTTCATTCTATCTCTTCCTTCCTCTTTTCTTGCCTGGGTTCTTAGTGGAGTGTCCTGATATTATCTCCATTGGTTTAACCCCTTTGTTCTCCTGGCTATCATGGTTCCTTTTGACTCCTACAACCTTTGTGTGAGACCTTCGGAGGAATAGATGTTGTACTCTATCAAACTCCTCTTGTGGTAGAGAGTCAATTCCTTTGTTGATTCCCCGCGCTAGAAACTTTTCTAGTTCAAGGTTCTCCCTCTCAAGGATGTCCTATAGGTCTTGGTCCTCCGTGCCTCCTTCGCTTGGGGTCATCTCATGGTCCCTTCCAAGTTCCATAGTGCTCGGTGGGTCCTTATTTTGTTTATTGTATTCCTGTATGATTTTCATGTTGTCCTCTTTTTCCTTCTCTTTATGATAGTCCTCTGGTTCTTTGTGCATTCCATTTTCTCCTCCTTCTTCTTTTAAAATTTCGAAACTGTTATGACTTGGTAACTTGTTTCTTTTGGGACTTTTTCCCCCTCCTTTCCCTCTGCCTCCCACTTTGGTGAAACCTTCAGGGTCTTTTCCTTTGTTGGTTTTCGGGTAGTCCTCCCTTTTGTTGAGTGGGCAATCTCTGAGGAGGTGCCCATGTTCATGACATTTACGACATCTGAATGGGATGTGTTCATATTTGACTGTCTGTACCCATTCCTCATCATAAACTTCTAGGATGAATTCATCTAGGAGTGCTCTTGATAAGTCCATCTCTACACATATGTGAGCAAAGGAGGTATATTTCCCTCACAGAGTCACCTCTGATATCTTTATCAAATGCCCTAATTTGTTACCTATAACTTTTAAAGATTCCAACAGCCAATAATCAAAAGGTAAGGAGTATAATCTAATCCATACTAGGACTAATGAGAACGTTTCTCGCTCCGGAACAAATTTCATCACCCAAGGTCGCATATAAAGGCTTGCGGCAGCATAGAAGTAGGGTCCTCCTTCGAAAAATCTGTCTTTGTCCTCTAGGTTAGTAAAAACCACCGCGAAGAAACCCTTGGAGCCAAGATGTAGATTTATTTCTCCCTTCGATTTCCAGTTGTTTCTTATCCATGTGTACAACGCTTTCTCTGTGGGCCATATGCCCATGAACTTGCAAATAACCGCATAAGTCGCCATGTGATCTCTGTGCACTTATAGTGCAGGATCATTTAAGACCACCCGGGGTTTAATGTTGGGCTTGGGCTTGCACGGTCCTATCACAGAAATTTTCTAAGTTCTCTGACTACTGTCACTAAGATTAGTTTCCCCTCCTAGCTTCCTTGTGGTTCCCTTCCTTTTCATGGGAATTGTTGCTTCCTGTCTTGTGAGTGCCATTTGTCTTTGTCTCTGCCTCTGGTGGTTTCCAGAAATTGTTCAAACTCACCTCTTTGCTTTTGTTTGAAACCACGTTATTGTAGGAGGGAGCGAAGCTCCCTCCTCCAAGCCCCTCCATTGATACCAGCTCACTCCTGTCACCCCCTATTCAAAACCCTAGTGCCTCAGAGCTCCCTCCAAAAAATTGCCTTATAAAATTTGGAAACTCTTCAATAGAATTTCTTCCAAGTAAAACTTTGAACATTAATGAAAACCTGGAAGAATTACAAAAAAATAAACTGGTGGAAATTTTACAAAAACATTCTTCTGCTTATGCATGGGAATACACCGATATGAGAGGAATTAATCTTAAAACTTGCATGCATCATATCTACATTGAACAAAGTGCAAGACTAGTTAGACAGCCACAAAGAAGAATGAACCCAAATCTGAAAGAAATTGTTAAGGAGGAATTACAAAAACTGCTAAATGTAAACTTCATCTACCCAATATCAGACAGTTAGTGGGTTTCACTCCTAGTAATCGTTCCTAAGAAAAATGGGAAATGGAGAGTATGTATCGATTACATGGAATTGAATAAAGCAACAGTAAAATACCACTTTCCACTCCCTTTCATAGATCAAGTCTTAGACACATTAGCAGGGAAAAAAATATTTTTCATTTTTTGATGGTTTTAGTGGATACAATCAGATTCAGGTGGCACTTGAGGATCAAGATAAAACCACATTTACGTGTCCATGGGGAACTTATGCTTACCAAGTACTTCCTTTTAGATTATCCAATGCTCTGGAAACATTCCAAAGAGCAGCCCTCAGAATTTTCTCTAATCTTATTCATAATTGTGTGGAAGTATATATGGATGATTTCACAATTTATGCAGATCCTTTTAAAGAAGCACTTGAAAATTTAGAAAAATTTATAATAATATGTAAAGAAACAAATATTTCGTTGAGTCATGAGAAATGTTTTATGATGTTTAATGAAGGAATTTTTTTAGATCACCATATTTCAAGAGATGGAATTAGGGTAGACTCGTCTAAAGTAGAGGTCATTTCTAAATGATCGGTGCAAAATTGTCAACGAGATGTTAGGAGTTTTCTTGGTTATACTAGATACTATAGAAGATTCATAGAAAACTTCACAAAAATTGCATCTCCGCTCTTCAAACTACTCACCAAAGACTGTGAATTTAGTTGGGATTTAGATTGTCCAAATGCCTTTGAAACTTTGAAAAAGAAAATCTTTGAAGCACCTATTTTAAAAGGACCTAATTGGAATTTGCCTTTCCATATATCAACTGATGCTTCAGACACAATCTTAGGAGCCGTGTTAGGACAAAAAGGCCTTACTCCTTATGCAATCTATTATACTAGTAAAAATTTAACTCCAACAGAGCTAAATTATACTGTAACTAAGAAAGAGTTTTTAGCTGTAGTTCATGCCATTAACAAATTCATACATTATATAACTGGCTATGAAACTTTCATTCACTTAGACCATTATACCATTAGATATCTAATGAATAAACCAATTAGTAATGGCAGAATAACCAAATGGCTCTTACTGTTGCAAGAATTCAACATCACCATTCTAGATCGACCCAAAAAACAAAATACAAGTGTTGACTTTTTATCTATAATTCAGAATGATAACAATGATCAACCCTTGGAGGATCAATTTCCTGATGAATATCTTTTTGCAATATCTACTAAATCACCTTGGTATGCAGATATTGCTAATTATTTAGCTACAAATAAATTACCATTCCATTTGTCTCCTAGAGAAAAGAGGAGGATAATTCACAACATCACATCTTATTCATGGATAAACAAATAATTGTACAAGACAGGACCAAATCTCATCATCAGAAGATGTGTTCGACAAGATGAGATACCAGAAATACTTAAAGCATGTCATGATGAACCATGTGGAGGAGATTTCTCTGACAGAAAAAACTGTTTATAAGATCCTACTCTTAGGATATTATTGGCCTTCCCTTTTCAAGGATACCAACAAATATGTTAAGAGATGTGACAATTGTCAGAGAATGGGGAAACCTACTCTTTCAAATGAAATTCCATTACAACCTCAGGTACTCATTGAACCATTTGAGAAATAGGCACTAGATTTTGTTGGTCCAATAATTCCACCTTCAAAACAAAAAAGGTATATTCTGGTATGTACTGATTATGTCACTAAATGGGTAGAAGCTAAAGCACTTCTTTTTGCTACTGAAAATGCTGTAGTTTCATTTCTTTTTGAGGATATTTTCACTCCTTTTGATGTCCCAAGAGAAATTGTAACAGATCAAGGAACACAATTTAAATCCAGATTAGTGCAAAACCTCGTGGAGCAGTACAAAATCAAGCATTGGAAATCCACTTCATATCATCCACAAACCAATGGACAAGTTGAGTCTAGAAACAAGGTGATTGAAGCAATTCTCACCAAGACTGTACACTTACAAAGGAAGGACTAGGTAGAAAATCTTCCAGAAGCTTTGTGGGCTTATAAAACTACATGGAGAAGCACTACAGGACATGCTCCCTATCAACTTTTTTATGGGATGCAACTTTTAATTCCAATAGAGTTCCAGATCCAGACCTATAAAACAACGGTCCAGTTGGATCTTGACTTATCAGAAGCACAAAAGCAAAGGATGGGAAAACTTAATGAGCTTGATGAAATAAGACAAAAAGCCTTCCAGAAGACCAACCTTGTTCAACAACAAAGATCTAGATGGCATGACAAATACATTAAAGAAAGAAAATTTCATCCAGGAGATTAGGAATTACTTTTTGATTCAAAGTTCAAAAACTTCCAAGGAAAATTCCAAACTCACTCGCTTGGACCGTATGAAGTTGAAAATTTCTTTGACAACGGTGCAGTTAGAATCAGGATTATTGATGAAGAGAAAATTTCACTTTTAGTGAATGGACATCGACTTAGATTTTATCAGAAGCCATTGACAAAAGAAGAATTTATCAAAATTTTCCAAGACAATTCTGAATTGAAGATGGTTAAGAAGAATTCTTCTTCTTTTCCACCTTATAAATTTTATTTTCCTCTATTTTCATAATAAAAAAAAATAAAAATAAAACATAATAAATAAGAAAATAAAATAAAAAATAAAAAAATATAATAATGTATAAACATGAAACCAACAAGTTGTTGGCATGCTTATGCAGAAAATTTAAAGTGAAAACCAACTCTTGTTGGCATCTTAAATTTTCTCTTAATCATTTTTCTAAAAAAATCCCTTTTTCTAAACATCCCTTTCTTGAAAAACTTTTAGCTACAGAATTAGTGACTTTCTGTAGCTCAACAAGTTTCTACAGCTCTTACAAAGTTTCTACAACCAAACTAATAGGGACACTTGGTGGCTCAAATTAAAGAAATGATTGACTCCTTTCAAAGTGCAAAGTACCTGCAAATGACATCAAAGAACAAATAAAGGTTAGCAAATAAATCTAAGATATGCAACACTTTAATTTTACAATAAGGGTTAACATATTTCATATATGAATTACGTGGACATAACATTATCGCAAAAAATGAAATCATTGCAGTTCATGGATGATAATCCCTTATCAAATCCATTATAGTCTGCCACCATTTTAACTCCTATCTCGTCCTCATTTCGAATCCATCGATTTGATCACCGAATCATTGAATTAAATGCATTCAGACGACTAACTCATCTCCGTGAACCTTCATTATACTCGTCTGTTCTCTCATTCTTCCAATTCATACAGTCTCTCCATCCAAGAGTGAAACCCTACTAAGACCATTTTCCCTGTCAAGTAAAACAGTGCTTGAAATGAAACATCTCTCACCATGGGCATTATTATTTGAAAAGTACCAACATGAAGGAATTTTTTGGAAGGATACCTCGAGACCACAGAATTGTTATAGAAAGTTCAGTGGTTAGATTTTTTCTAGTTTTCCTCTGTTTTACAAGAAATTTATGCAAATATTCGCACATGCAAGTGTTCATGTGAAAAATAGAGCGGAGGAACAAATTTTGAGCTCGGAGTGAACAAAGAAGCATTAAACATTGTTTAAAATAAAATATATATGTGACTTCTTTTTTCCAAATTTTGAAAAATATTTATTCAATATTATCTTTGAGTGCACTATAGCTAGACAATTTCAAAAGAATAGAATATATATATATATATAATACTAATAATAATAATAATAATAAGTTTTGTTCAGTTTTTTAATGTTCTCTTGGATTTGAACCTCGATGTTATGACCATCTAGCAAAAGCTACATCAATAATAATAGAGTCCAAGGTTTACATGCTATGGAGCATGACCCTTTAACATAGCAATGGATTCTGGAAAGTTTATTCTAGTTGAATACCATAAGTATCCATTTTGGTATACAACAAATATACAACTGACAAATATTCTTGCTTAATATATCTTCAATGGGAATTACTCTATATATTTCCCCATTCAATCTCATATGGTTCGTTATTCATAAAAAAACCCACGCAAAATTGATAGCTATTAAACCTGACTTACATTCTAAAATTATTATTAAGCACAACCTACATTCTAAAATTTTTAATACAAATTATGAATGGTAGATTGTATGCACATGATTTGGTTTATTATGATTGAATAAAATGTAGCACTTATTCAAACACAACATATGGGATACATAGCTTCCATCATCTAGATATATATTTACTAAAGTGTATTATTTTTCTATTAAATAAAACAATAAAACTTATGTAACTGTATTTGTATTTCTTTAAATAGACACGAATAGATATGTGTGATATATGTGCATGTAGTAAATATTTGATCCCAACTTACATAAATTTTTTATATATGCTTTCTATGTTTCAACATCGACCATCTAATTTCTCTCAGATGGGGTGACACCATGGAAGCCTCATCTAACATGAAAAGCCATTGCCATCCAACCTCATTCTACCTTCCTTAGCTTGGAAATATGGTGAATGAAGATAATAGGTTAAGCATGTAGCATGTTTTTATATGGAAACTAGTACTTCAATTCACTTGATTGTGAAGGTACTTTCCCTCTTTCTTGAAAGATGATTTAGTGCATACTCTACACCTTATTTGGACAATATTTGAGGGAATAATTTCCCCCTAATTTTTAAAGAAGCGTTTCCCCTCTCTATTGCATAAAAATGAATTTCAAGCAAAAATAAATAAAAAAGCCTAAGATAGGACCACACCTAAAAAAATCCATAGAAATACAACACGTATATAAAGAAAGAAAGAAATCTAAGATGGGACTAGGCCTTGGAGATTCATAAAATATGAGACATATTAACATAAGTATTTGAATAGACATCACATTTCATAACTCATATGTTTCCATAAATCGTCCAGCAAAATTGTAAGTAAGAATATCAAGCATTTGGAATAGAGAAATAAATCATGACACACATTTTTGGAGAACTTTAAAATATATTTCCATTAAAATCATAGGGATGAAAAGACATACACCCTTGCAATGTTAGACATTAAAAATCAAAGTTCAAATATCACACTAGAGATGCACTATAAATGTTTTATAAAGTATGTGTTATCCGATCAAAGTAAATGCATTCATCCATTTAAGGACAAGGATGAAGCTCCTGTGAACCATATAAAAAAAGCAAAGACCTAGAAGAGAAAAGAAGCCACAATTAGAAATAATTCTTCATTCTTGGAAAACTCCACAATCAAAAGGTTAGATGATTTCTAAGTGAGAATAAGGATAAGAAGACCAAAGATTAAACAATCTACCTATAATGCTAGAAGAAGCCTCTCTATTGTGTTGAATTTTCTCCTTTAAAACATAGGATGCATGTAGGAATGGTTGGAATTGTCAAGTAGTTATTTTGAGTTAGTTACCTTCTCTAAGATTTTTCTTAGTCATTTCTCAATGAAGTCTCGTAATAGTGCCATAATAACTTCCTACCTTACTTGTATTTCAAAGAAGTCATCCTCAATGTATTTCAAATCATAGTTGGCTTGTTTCACTACATCCAAGTCTTCATTCTTAGTGATGAAATGAATTAACCACTTATCAATTTGTTCCTTGGGGAAATGAACAAATTGATTAAAATCGTTTCCCCATGTGGATCATAGTGTGTCGACAAGTTCTTGCATTTGTTCCCTACTTAATAACATTGAATCCATAAAGAGACTCGGTCCCTCTAATTCTTTTGTTGCTTTAATTAATTTAAAGAATAAGTTTGTCCTCATTGTCTTTAAGCCATCACACTTGGTAATTAATTTGTGGAGTTTCCTTATTCTTTCCTTCCAATAGGCCTTTAACTATTTGATTCGCCCCAGTGATGGAAGATCTTATTATTTTCTTTGCACTTCATTCATATTTGACACTCTCATTATAATGTAGTTAATTAACACTTCTTTATAAAACATCTCATCATTTTCTAAGCCCTTTTGAAAATATTCAATAAGTGAATTAATTCTCATGGATGTGTTAGCTAAGGTTGTAGCTACTTCCCACATTCATATAATTATATCAATTCTTTTATTAATATATTTAGCAACGTATTTCTAAAGTTTGACAAGTGAGTTTTTTGTCACCTTGATTCCATAACTACTCTCGGATACATCTTCTGAAGCTGAGTTTGGTTTGACTATAGAGATGGGTTTAACAAATGATGGCCTAGGTAGTGCAACCATTTCCAACTCTTTTATCTTTTCTTTAAGTGTTATATTTTCAACTTCCTATTTTGATTTGAATAAGCTAATGCATCTCCAGTAGCCCAAAAATCCATACAATTTCAAAGGCTTTATCCCTTTAATATCTATCTCATAATCTGCCTTTGAATTCACTTGATCATCTTTAACATGTATTCTTTCAAATTCAAATGTGCATTGTAGTTTGTGTGATGCAAAGTAGCATACTCAATTTCAAAATTAGTCGGCTCTTGTTGAGCTAGATATTCAACAATGCATTGACATTCCAAGACTTTCCTTTTGATCCACTCTAGTTCTTCTGGCATTTCCTCAATGTCAATTATCTCCATAGCCTGAACATTAGTGTCTTTGGGTGTTTTGGGGGTGTGAATCCTCTTTCTCTTCGAACTCACTCCAATAGTATGAGACCCCTTAAGGAGAAACCTTGGGGATTTCCATCACTACCATCTCTACTAGCATTATTAAATTTCTTCTTAAACTCCCTCCCTTGAGGTTGACCCACAGAAGTGGAGGTGCTCTTCTACGAATGATGAGGAGTGGAACTAGCACTTGTAGTTGAGTGTCCATGATGTTTCTTCAACAAATTAGTGTTGAAAAAGGAACTAGCATCTTCATGAAAAGTTTGTGAAGTATAAGGCAAGATCTAATTATCTCCAACACCTTCAATTTTAATTTTCATAGCACACAATGCCATATCCAATTGAACTAATATGAAGAGAAAATACAAATTGAGGGTCAAAACCTTTCATTTATTTAAGCTTGTTTAACTTAAATTCATCAAGGTGGCTCGCATATCCATCAACTCCATAAATGTTTTTGACTGAAGAATTCCTCGTGTGATTGACATGGGTATGAATTAATTCTCAGTATTTTCATTAAAGAAGTTATCCTATGACTTATATTGTTGACAAGATTATGATAAGAAGAATTTGTCTCGAACATATACTAGGAGCATTAAGGGATTTCCTTTGAATCCAAATAATATAAGATGAGAAAATTGTTCATCTATTTGAAAAGTCTCTTTTCCTTTAAGGATGGCTACGGTCTCTTAAGGGCATATTTAAACAAAAGGACCAACAAAACATCATTCTACACTTTGACAAGAATTAATTTTATAAGGATAAAAATTGAATGGAGCTTTACATATTCGAAGAGACAATTGCCATAATTGAATAGGGGCACTATCAAAATTAGAGTCTCGCATCCTTGGAATACCTGCAAAGACTTTAGTAGACAATGCCATAAACCATGTAGCCACTCTTGTAAAACCTTTTTTATTTTTTTAAATATCCTAATTGATAAGAAATCTATGTAGAAATAACACGAGCCCAGTGAAATACAACTCCTTCATGCATACAATACTGTAAAAAAAAATAAAAAATTGGAACATACTATATTGACTTGAGACCCAGAACCCAAGGGAACAATTAGGAAATTTTTTGTATGGGTTGGTGAGTGCACATACCTCAATTTTGTTGGTTCTCACCACTTTTTTGGTAGGGTTCATTAGAAACTGCTTCAACAAGGTCTTTCCTCCATTGAAGTTTTCCAAGAAGGCATCAACTTCGACTACTTTGAAAACTTTATCAACTTCAAGAAGCCTAAGCATTTTCTTAAAAACACTAGGATTAAGAGGAACAAGGGTGCTAAAAGAATTGGCAAGCAATGTGTTCCTTTTTCTCTAATCAAATCTTTCTACACGCTAGAAACTAGTATTGAGAAATCAAATAATATGGGCATACACCCAACATGCATAATTCATGAAGTATGATTTTTGTTATTATTTATGCCTTATGGATTAAGGCTTGAATACCACCCATAAGTTATTGACCACTAAAAATCTTGGTCATGTCTTCCCAAAGTGTTAGTGGTATCTATGTGTCTGCTTTGTACTTATCAACGCTTGCTAAGTGAGTGAATGAATAAAAAGTGGTGAATTTGATTTTTTTTTATACATTAAGTATAATATTGGTTTTGGTTGAACGGGTTCATGCAAAAGAGATGGCTCATAAATAACAATGACTATCGTGATTCAAAATGATAACAAACTATTAACAAGAAATATGACATATGTAATACTAGAAAGGAATTTGAGCATGTGAGGGATGTGCTGGAAGTTGTGATATGAATTGGAGCAGATTAGTAATGTTGTGCTAATTTCCCATTCAGAAATAAACCCAAGATGTTTATCATTTTCTTTTTAAAGTGCTTAAGTATTTAAAACTTTTGCACAATTAACAGATTCCCATGAGAGTTTCTTATGTAAATGTTATAAACAATTTAACATAAAAACATATGTTGAAAAACAAAAAGATAACAACAAAGAACATCAAAATATAACACACAACAAGCACATGACAAAGGAGTTCACCCCTCCTTGGCTACGTCTACTTGGTCCAGCTTCCAATGGCTTGGGCCTCTCTATTATGCTCAAATTACATCAAAAGTGTATTTACCATGCTTAGATGCCTCTGAAACCTATCTCAATGAGTTCAAAATATACAAAATTGCTAGCATTGACTATTGTTTCATCAAATTTGGATAAGAATTGAAGGTGTTATGACTTCTCCTAGTTCTTCCTCTAATCGTTCCACAAAATTCTCTAAAATGACAGAAAACTACATATTAGCCTCAAAATCAGCTAACCGGGAAAGAATTTTGCCACACCGTGAGCCATATTTTGTCGACAATATCGCAAATCGCAATCAACGAGTTTCGGCGAGTTGAATGTCTTGTTTACTCGGTGAAATGCTGTGATTGTGATATTGCAGACCTACCAGAGTTTTAAATTGTGACATATAACGTTATCACGTCCGAGGTCTTTCGAATTTGGGACTTAACTTATGCCAGGATCGATTCCTGTTACTACTCCGATTGTGATATGCGATTGCATCGCTAACCTTGTCGCGGCCAGGGCTAATACCTGTTCTCCCCTTCACCGATTGTGATTGCGATTTGTGATTGCCTCATCGCATTGCAACCCTGAACCTTTCGAGGGTTGATTTGAAACACCTTTTTCGCCTACCACTACGATATGTGATTTGCGAGGGCCAAAGGCAGGTTGCCACTTTGCGCCTCCTTCTTCATTGAAGGCTTGCCACATCATCCCAATCCCGCCATGTAGGCAAGTCAAGCCTGAAATTTGACTTGCTCTAACTTATGCATATTAACTCGATTTTGAGTTTCATTCACACTTTTGGATTCAGAATGACGAGCTCTTCACTCTGAAGATGAGTTTGACAAGATTCAGACACTTTGATTTTTGAGCATAATTCTAAGCACCTGATCACTCCTCCCCACTAGAAGCCTTTTGAACCCCAAAAGGATCAATTTCAGTTATTGAACAGATGAGAGTACTGTTCCCTCACATTCCTCACTTAAATCCATTTGGCCTTTGATGGATGTGTACCTTTGAGACCCACCTGAAGATAATCAATATTTCCTATTTTAGTTGTCCTTGTCCTTCTGTCAAGTGTAATGTCTTGTTGAAGCACATCAAGGTATTCTGGAGAAAATTCTTCAATAGATGGAATTTGAACATTCTCTCCTTGATCCTCAATCAAATGAGGTTCATATAATCTCAAATTTTCAACATTAACAACAAATTAGATTTGCATATATGAAGGAAAATCAAGCTTTAAACCATTATTATCAACCTTTTCCAGAATTTTAAATGGACCATAATGAATTGGTTTTAGCTCTTTACCTTCACCTTGAAGCATTTCCTAGCTAATGTATAGCTAAACTTTGTCACCTACTTGAAATTGAGGATCCACACGATGCTTATCATGCCTTACCTTATACTTGCCTTGACTCTTTTCTAGTTGTTCTTGAACTATTTGGTGAATCAACTGAATATGCTCAATGAATTTGTTTACTCTATCTATGTCACTATGTACGTCTACAGCTACATCTTTCTCAAAGATGAAATCCAAAGGCGATTTAGAAAAATAACTAAGACATGCCTCAAAAGGATAAGTTAGAGTAGAAAAGTGTTTTGCTCAGTTGTAAGCATGTTGAATATAATGCAACTATTCATCCCTCAACTTAGGATGTTTTCTATGATATCCTCTTAGGAAATGAATGAATGTCATGTTAACCACTTCAATTTTACCATCTGTTTGTGGATGCAAGGCTATACTTTTCTTAAATGTTGTGTCCATCAAGTTCCATAAACTTGACCAAAAATTCCCAACAAATCGAGAATCATGATCACCTACAATAGAAGTAGGAAATCCAAAATGAACCCATACATTTTGAAAGAAAAGTTTAGTTGTTTATTCAACTGTAATTTTCTTTTTACAAGACATTAACATGCACTTCTTGCTGAACCTATCCACAACTACATACAAATAATCATGACCTTTCCTTGACAAAGGGAGACCTCCTACAAAATCCATAGAAACACTTTCCCATGGTATTGAAGGAACTGGAAGTGGTGTGTACAATCCTAGTTTCTATTACTAGGCTTACTAACTGCACACAATGAACAACCTCTTATAAAACGTGACACACTTTTGAGCATACGAGGCCAATACAAATACCTCCGAAAATTTGTCATTGTTTTACTTACACCAAAATGTCCAACAATAAGAGAAGTGTGCGCTTCCCTTTTGACATTTACTCCCTCTTCCTATGGAACACAAAGTTTTCCCAAATTATACAATAGATTATCATGGACATGGTAGTCTAATTCCTCAACTTGGTGGCCTTGACTCAAGTTTAAATATACCTCTTGAAACTCAACATCCCGTGTGTATTTTTCAACATAACTTTTAGGAAAAACAAAATTATTCTTGAGCAAAATGGCTACATTTACAATCAGTCTAGAAAGCATATCGACAACTCTGTTATAAATGCCTTTCTTGTACTTGATTACCAAGTGGAATTACTATTGAAATCCCATCCAATGAAAGTGCCTTGACTGTTGCAATTTGGTTTGCGATTGTAGATATTGCAAATCCTAATGATTGGTGTGAATAATAGTTTATTTTCCCATCAAATAATGCTTCCATTTCTTCACACTTTGTACCAATGCATAAAGTTCTTTATCATACGTAGGATAATTAATAACAACACCATTAAAAAATTCAGAATGAAATGAAATGGGCTTACCATGCAATAAAATAACTACACCCATGGTGTAGTCACTTGCATATGTTTGTATTTCAAATGGTTGTTTCAAATCCGACAATGCCAAAAATGGGGCTGAACTAATATTTTGTTTCAAAGAATCAAATGCTTTTTGTTGTTTTCCTCCCCATTGGAAGAGAACCTTGAAGCTAGTCAACGCATCTAGTGGAGTTGCTATGGGTGAGAAATTGGCAATAAACTTCCTCCAGTATTGCGTTGCTCCTAAAAAAATCCTTAAATCTGTAACTGATTTGGGTGTTGACCAATTCACAATGACCGAAACTTTAGACGGGTCAATCTTTAGCTCACCTCCTCCAACTATGTGGCCCAAATACACTAAATAAGTTTTCCCAAATTCACATTTAAACATCATCATAAATAACTGTTCTTTTCTCAAGACATCCAACACTTTCCTAACATGCTTGACATGCTCTTCTCGTGATTTGTTGAATATCAAAATATCATATAAATAGACAATTACAAATTCATCAAGAAAGGATCTTAAGACATCATTCATAACCCTCATGAATGTAGTTGGAGCATTAGAAAGACCGAAAGGCATTACCAGCCACTCAAACAATCCCTGTTTGGTTTTAAAAGCAGTCTTCCAAATGTCCTCCTCAGCTATTCTAACTTGATTATATCCACTTCTCAAGTCTAATTTAGTGAAATACTTTGCATTTTTCAACTGATCTAGCAAATCATCTATTCTGGGCAGTGGGTATCAATTCTTTATTGTGATATTATTTAAAGCTCGATAATCTGCACACATGCGCCAAGTTCCATCTTTCTTGGGTACCAATACAATTAGTGAACGACATGGCAAACTAGAGGGACAAATTACACCTTTATCCAAAAATTCATGGACTTAATTTTTAATTTCTAAACTTTCCAGAATTGACATTCGATACATACCAATGTTTGGGAGTGGACAGTCCTACTGTAGCTGTATTTCATGTTGAATCCTCTTTTTGGTGGCAATCCCTTTGGTTCTTGAAACATGTCTCCATATTGATTAACCACATCAACCAATTCAACTTTCAAATTCACATCATAGCCTGCAAAGGATTCCTGTTCCATGTCATTTTTTGCTTGATCATGAGGAGTATGAAACTCTCGCTGGAATTAACTAGTCGCTTCATTTTCCCTGCGCTTGCCAAAGACATTTTAAGTTTTCTGTGATGGGCTCTCACAATGTACTCCTCTCCATTTTTGAACAAATGGCTTTTTTTCTCAAATTTGTAGAAAACGGCCTTCCTGTCATACAAATATGGGCTTCCCAATATAATCCCTGAGATATCCAATGGCACAACATCTAATTCAACTTCATCAATGAAATTAGTGGTGATTGCAAACCTGAAAACACATTTTCAGGTGACCTGCAAATTGGCATCCTTGGTTATCCAACCCAACATATACAATTTATGATGGGACACAGTTTCTAGATTCATTTTCTTCACCAAATCTATAGAAATTAAGTTGGTCTGAGATCCACTGTCAAACAACGTATTGATCTTTGTATGTTTGGAAATAAATTTAATGTGGAAAAACTCGATTCGGTTTTCCTCATTTGAAACGTTGTTGGAGTTATTTGTTGCATTGGTACTGGCTACGAATTCCTCTTTTCTAACCTCTTTGCTTACTTTTGCTACAGATTTTCCCATAGTGACTGTGGCTATGATTTTTGTTTCATCCCCTAAGTTTGAACCCAAGTCTTGTTGTGCAACAACATTGGTCTTCTATTTCCCTTTATTGTTAAATTTCTTCAGTTGTAATTCTAGATGAAACTTCCAACAATGTGCTTCATCATGTCCTTCCTTGGAACAATTTTTGCACACAGGTTTCTTCCCTTCTTTCTTAACAAAAGTAGTTTTCTTCTGCTTTCCTTTAAACTTCTTCCCTTTTTCACCACTCTAAAATGGCTTCTTCTTACCTTCTTCCTATATATTTTCTCCTCTTTCTTCGAGGTGTGTAGCTTGAACACAAACCTCATCAAGATTTGTGGGACTGAACATAAGAATGTATGTCGAAGATAGCTATGCAACCATCCTATGTATTTCAGCAAGGTATCTTGTGACTGTAAGTCTACTCTTAGCATAAGAGCTCCTAAACTCTTGAGTATACTCTTGCACATTTTGACCATTCAACTGTCTAAAATCTTGCCAATTCATAACGGATTTCTGCATATGAGCTAAAGAGTAGAACTCTCTTTTTATAGCAGCAATGAAATCATACCAAGAAATAGAGATCTTACCATGTTTTTTGATCTCGTCTTGAGTCCTTACTTCCCACCATACAAGTGTTGCACCCTTCATTCTCAATGAAGCCGACCAAATTTTAATATCATCCTCTTGAAGGTTATGAATTCTACAATACACCTCCAACTAACAAATCTAGTTATCCAACTTCTCTGCATTCACTTCACCATTGTACATAGGCAACTCTAATTTAACATCAAGCTTTCGAAAAGGTGATTTACCAATTCCTTTTGAAGAATGATGATGAGTATGAGTAACGGTGGTATTTGTGGAAGAGTGTGAAGATGCTTTCGAAGAAGAAGATGAAGAAGATGGTGGAGATGGTGGAGGTTTGCCTCCATTCCATAACCTCCTTTTCCTTTATATTCTTCTCCATTACATCCTCCTAAAGAGCCTTCTCCATTGGGAGGTTTGGAACTTTCTCCTTGCAATATGTTGTTACTCTCTTCATAGAGGACCTTAACCATCTCTATCATCTCAAAGAAATCTTTTCTGAAGGTCTTCTCATCTTCTGTCATGATAGGTTCTCCTTCATGAGACATGGTATCTGGAGACTCAACTACAACTTGAGGTACTAGCATTGGAATCTCAACTGAAACTTCTGCAACTTGAGGCTGAACTAGTGTAAAATACTTTGGCAACCTTGTTCTTCTTCCACTTGACCAAACTTCAGGGCTTTCAACCGACTTTCCTTTACCTTTTTTGAGCTTTAACCTTGTAAGCATGACATAAAATTGCAAACAATTAAATCTTTCTTTCACAAGAAAATCTAGTGATCTGAATAGAAAATGGCATCAACCTATGGTATTCATCCACCCATGTTATTCATCCAACCATGGAATTTACCCATGGTATTGTAAGTGGCATCCACCCATTGTATTTATCCACCCATGGTATTACAAGTGACATCCACCCATGGTATTTTCTCATGGTATTGTGACATCCACCCTTGGTATTCATTCACCCATGGAATTGACCCGTGGTATTGTGACATCCACCCATGATATTCATTCACCCATGGAATTGACCCTAGTATTGTAACTGAAAAATACTATGAGTAACAAGTCAAATTTTGTAGAAGGACATATTTTCCACCACAATGTAGCTTTTACAGTTATTCTTTGTTTTAATTAAAGTTTATTTGTGCTTTTATTTATTGAAATGGATCTTGGGGGCTTGAAATGGATCTTGGGGCCCTCCCCCAAGATCCATTTCAATAATTCAGATCTTGAGGGCCTCCCCCCAGGATCCGGATTAGTGGTATCAGAGCAGGTTATGATTCCATGGGAATGAGGGTTTGATGCACATTTTAGTTTCAAATTTTTTAGCAATATTCAACAAACTTCAAGCATGTGCTACGTCTTCCACAAAGCATTTTCTTGGGCCAAGTCGGAATAATTTTTCTTTTTTTCATTTTTTTGCAGGATTGCTTTTGGGCAATGAGTTTGCAGATGAGATTTGAAATTTTGGTGCAAAATTTACAAAAACAAATAACATATCCATTTTCCTTGCAAAAAAATACCCAAACTCAAAAAAAAATTGGCCAAATCAGATTCCAAATGAGGGAGATATCACTGATTTAAAATCATCTATGTTGCAGAAATGTTTATGATGACAATTCATGGACGGCAGCTCTCCTACCCTTTTTTGCAATTTTGGTGCAGAATTTTAGAAACTTGATTGTAGATCTGAGATATTCTTGAAAAATCACTCATTTTCAAAAAATAAATGGGTCGAATTGGAGTTTGGATGTGGGAGATATCGCTGATTTAAAATCAATTATTTTTCAAAACTTTTGTGACAGCGAAAACGTTACAGCACGAATCTGAGATTATAGATTGTCCAGATAAGGATTTCCACTACACGAGAAGATGCAAAATGGTCCTTCTGTTTCCAAAAACATGTTACAATAAATATTCTGACTTATATTGACCGAGTTATGTCCATTTTAATTCAGGAACAATATTTAGATCAGGTTCCCTTTGGAGACGTGCCCTCCCACCCTGCTGTAGTAGGCACCTGCTTCACATTCATCAATTTCAGCATAGCATCATTCGGCTTGGGTTCTTTGGAGATGTTCCCTCCCACCCTAAGCTATGTAGGCACCTGCTACTTCATCAACAACCAACATCACGGTTATGGGTCAATCACACACAATCATTGTCATCGAAGTCCATTTTCTAGGTCATACACTATTAGCATCACAGTTGGTCACAAGAATTACAGGGTATCTCTATCCTCAGATCTTTGTTCATCATGGCTATGGGTCATCCACAAACCCACACTTCATCGAAGTCCATTTGCTAGGCCACATACTGTCAGTATCACAGTTGGTCACAAGCATTACATGGTATCTCTATCCTCAGATCTTCGTTCATCATGGTTATGTGTTAACCACATAAAACCCTTCTCTTCAGTGGCTCTTCATATTCAACAAAGGCTTCATAGGAGGGAACTTCACACAATGGGGACCATTGCTTCTTAAGAAGGGAGGAATGATCCAAATAGAAAATGGCATCCACCCATGTTATTCATCCACCCATGGAATTTATGTTAAGATATTTACTTGAGAACACAAATTAATTATGGAGAATTACTGAGAGAAACAAATATAAAAATAACTAGCAATAACCATAAACACATAAATACACATGTTTATCCGGGAAAACCCCAAATCCGGGGAAAAACCTAATCATAATGAAATTTCATTATCCTTGGCCAAAACCCTGGCCAATTCGGCCAAGTGAGCCTTCACCGCTCACCTCCAGGCCATGCATTACAATGAAGTCCTTCCAGCATTTTATAGGCTCCATTACATATAATACCACGGGCAGAATACCATGGGTGCACAATACCATGTGCCCCAAAACCATCACTATTTAACCTCGTCAACTTTTGACTCTATCCTGAGTCAAGTTTACCTAACAATTTCCCCCCTTAAACTTGACTTGGGGTTCCTTGACTAACTCCAGCCAAACCTGCTAAGTGAGACAATCCCGCTCACTCTAGCTCTTAACCCCCTCAAAGTTTTTACCCGGGGTATTGTTAACCTGACATCCCCCCTATCACCTAGGTCTAACCCAGACTTTACCAGTGATCAACAAGGGGTACACATGCCTTACCAGGTCTTACAGTAGTATGCCCATTTACATGCAATAATTTGACTTCATTAATTTTTTTTTTGTTTATTGTTGCTGCTATTCTAACCCATCTTCTCTCAATTGCGGGCATCCTTGTTTTGTTTCTTTGCTGCCTTCTTCCCAAGTTTAACTACCTTTAATTTCTGAGATGAATCCTTGAAACCCTCGCCTAGGGTGACTTCACCAGGAGGCCTTGATCTAGATCTGGAGCGTGATAACATGCGATGTTTCTTGTTAGCTCCAAGGAATACCTTGATCTACGGTGGGCTGCGCATCACCTGATTGCTCAGGATTCCGACATGCTCTAGTCCTTCCTCATGGAGCCTACCATTGCCAACACATCTCTAAAATCACCACTTTAATACTTCCAAGACCATTTCACACACCGATCTCATACAGGGACAATCATTTTGAGTGTCTTTGACTACGCCATTGAATCTCACTCGATGTCCATGAGCTCTTGATTCACTCCCATGATCCTTCACGCTGCATTCACATCCGAACACAGATTTCTCGCATTGTTCTTCCCTTCGGTTTCCCTTCGTTGACAATGTCAATTCCAACTGAATATTTCCAAAACCAAGGAACAAGCAATTTGAAAGTGTCGAGTCCCTCATTCTGCACTTCAATGTTCCTGCGCAATATCAATTTGCTTCTTCGCATTGCTCCATGCACATTTGTTGAACTCTCGTCACAGGCTTTGTTGAACATGTTGAAACTGGAGGCATCATTAGTAATACCAGTAGCCATTGCACAATCAATATGCTCCATCAACGACACCTTTGTTCTCGACGGTCTTTCCGTTCAATGTTCCCATAAGTTTCATCTTTCAACAACTGTATTTCTTTGCCGCACCTCCTCTCCTTTCCAAGACATATCAACAGGACATCCGAGCGTCAAGATTTTTGCGCATACCTCCATGACACCACACATTCCATGCCAGGTACCACCATCTCATTGCACTTCTCGACTTGTTCCGTCCTCCCCATTGGATCACCTGCATGCAACTTTCCAGGCTACAATGAATCCTTTCACGGCATTGACGTGATCGCCAATCCTACCATAATTCTGCCTTTGGGTCAACGAGTGCTACTCCCGAATCTGTGCCTCTGCAGCAGATACCCATGACATTGACACTGGAATACTTCCATTCACCGTTTGGCATGTTGATCTACCGTCAACATGGGCGGCCGAGAGTTGTTCTCAAGCAGATGACTTTCCCGGACAAAGCATGGCGCAACCTCGTACATCTTTTCGGACTTCGCTCGCAGCAATCGCAGGGTCCATGACACCTTGTTTTTTGGGTTTCCTCCACCCCTCCCTTTCGATTGCTCACTCTCAGAGCTGATGCTTCTCGGCACTTCTCCCTTGCTCCAGCTCCGTCAGAGAACTGGCTACGTACTAAACCCGAACAATATGTCTTTCGTCGCGTTTTTCGGCCGTAGAGGGATCACCAATGGAGATTCACAAAGTTAGCTAAACAAGCAATCAAATCCTTCAATGAAGGCATACATTCGAAGCCCAAACTCTCAACCATGGCTCTGATACCAATTGTTAAGATATTTACCTGAGAACACAAATTAATTATGGAGAATTACTGAGAGAAACAAATATAAAAATAACTAGCAATAACCATAAACACATAAATACACATGTTTATCCGGGAAAACCCCAAATCCGGGGAAAAACCTAATCATAATGAAATTTCATTATCCTTGGCCAAAACCCTGGCCAATTCGGCCAAGTGAGCCTTCACCGCTCACCTCCAGGCCATGCATTACAATGAAGTCCTTCCAGCCTTTTATAGGCTCCATTACATATGCTCCATTGCAGAATACCATGGGTGCACAATACCATGTGCCCCAAAACCATCACTATTTAACCTCGTCAACTTTTGACTCTATCCTGAGTCAAGTTTACCTAACAATTTACCCATGGCATTGTAAGTGGCATCCACCCATGGTATTTATCCGCCCATGGTATTGTAAGTGACATCCACCCATGGTATTCATTCAACCATGGTATTTTATCATGGTATTGTGAGATCCACCCTTGATATTCATTCACCCATGGAATTGACCTGTGGTATTGTGACATCCACCCATGGAATTGACCCGTGGTATTGTAACTGAAAAATACTATAAGTAACAAGTCACATTTTGTAGGACATATTTTCCACCACAATGTAGCTTTTACAGTTATTCTTTGTTTTAATAAAAGTTTCTTAGTGGTTTTATTTACTGTGTGTTCTCTCATTTTATTTCTAGCATTACTTTCAGATCTTGGGGGCCTCCCCTCAAGATCCATTTCAATTTTTCAGATCTTGAGGGCCTCCCCCCAAGATCTAGATCATCTAGTAAGCAAAACCAGTGCTCTGATACCAACTTGATCTGAATTGGAGCAAATTAGTAATGTTGTGCTAATTCCCCATTCAGAAATAAACCCAAGATGATTATCATTAGTTTTTTCAAGTGCTTAAGGATTCAAAACTTTTGCATAATTAACATATTCCCATGATAGTTTCTTATCTAAATGTTATAAACAGTTTAACATAAAAACATATGCTGAACAATAGCAATATAACAATAA
Organism: Pinus taeda; assembly: GCA_000404065.3. Classification (NCBI taxonomy): domain Eukaryota; kingdom Viridiplantae; phylum Streptophyta; class Pinopsida; order Pinales; family Pinaceae; genus Pinus; species Pinus taeda. The sequence goes on from APFE030000705.1 coordinate 80,334, forward strand.
ATAACATCAAAATATAACACACAACAAGCACATGATAAAGGATTTCACCCCTCCTCGGCTACGTCTCCTTGGTCCAACTTCAAATGGCTTGGGCCTCTCTATTATGCTCAAATTACATCAAAAGTGTGTTTACCATGCTCAAATGCCTTTGAAACCTGTCTCAATGAGTTCAGAATATACAAAACTGCTAGCATTGACTATTTTTGCATCAAATTTGGATAAGAACTTAAGGAGTTATGAGTTCTCCTAGTTCTTCCTCTAATTGTTCCACAAAATGCTCTAAAATCAGCATAAAACTACAAACTAGCCTGAAAATTTGCTAACTGGGCAAGAATTTTGCCACACTACTGGCCATATTATGTCAGCCATATCACAGATCATAATTGGCGGGTTTCAACGGGCTAAATGTCTTGTTTTCTTGGCAAAATTTTGCGATTGCAATATCGTGGACTTGCCGAGGTTTAAACTGTGACATATAATGTTATCGCATATGGGGTCTTTCGCATTCAGGACTTAACTTGTGCTGAGACTGATTCTTCTTACTGTTGCGATTGCGCTATGTGATTGCATTGCATCACATCGCTAACCTTGCCAGGGCCGAGGCTAATACCTATTCTCCCCTTCACCGATTGCAATTGCGATTTGTAATTGCCTCATCACATCACAACCTTGAACCTATTGAGGGCGGATTTGAAACACCTTTTCCGCCTACTGCTACAATATGAAATTTGTGAGGGCCAATGGTGGGCTTCCACTTGGCACCTCCTTATTCCCTGAAGACTTGCCACATCATCCCAATCGTGCCATGTAGGCAAGTCAAACCTGAAATTTGACTTGCTTTTACTTCTGCATATGAACTCAGTTTTGAGTGTCATTCGCACTGTTGGATTTAGAATGACGAGCTCTTCAATCTGAAGCTGGGTTTGAAAAGATTCTGACACTTTTATTTTTTAGCATAATTCTGAGCACCTGATCAAATTGCAATAAATGTGTCTCAAAATATGAAGAAGCAATGAATAGGGATGTGGGATGTGGGACATGAGAACAAGAAGTTGGTGAGGAGGGACTTTCACATTCACATGCAAATAAAATGTCATGTTAAATAGTTAATTGTAGAACCTTATGGGAATGAGTGATGCAGGAGAGAGAAGGGATTATGGAGGGTATTAAGCCTAAATATAGAAGAAATTGTTAAGTGTGAAAAGGTTAAGAGTAACATGAAAGATCAAGTCACCTGGGATGACCCATGCGAGATGAAAGGTAAGGAAAATTCATTGGGAACCCTCATGCAAGAGAAAATTGGATGTGTAGAAAACGTGCAATTTGTGTGTTGTGGAAGTATGAGTGCAAACTACATAATGCAAAATGCGTGTGCGAGATGATTCATAGAAAGAAGGGAGTTAATACCCTCATACAAATAATGACTAAGGAAAAAAAGGCTATTACAGGGTAATGATAAATAAAGAGAAGAGATGCTTAACCACCCACAATCATAAAAATGGTTAAGTATGGGAAAAGTGGGGAGGTTCAAAGTTCATAAGAAGTATGATGTTTTACAAGGTAGTTAATCAAGAAAGTTAGTCAATATTTGGCTCCGACTATGGGACAATGCCCCCCTATGTGCTACTAAGAATCCAAAGGGTCTAATCCATTAAGTGCATGGAATCATAAATAGGAGAATACTTACTAGTTCTTTCATTAGTATGGAAAAAATTACATAAAAGAAAGGAATAATGTACAAAAAGGGATGAAGATATTTTAAAAGAAGAATGTTTAGGTGTCTCATATTCACAGGCAAGCTCTGACTAACACCATTTATATATTTAAAAAGATAATATTTAAACCCACATACTTTCTCTATTTGTTATGGTCTAAGATAAAGAGATTCGAGGTTTGTATGCAAGGATGGTTTTTCTTTTGACTTGCTCCATAATAACACCAACTAATCCTTTCAAAAATCCTTCAATGTACTATAATTGCAATATTTCTTGACTATTTGTTGTCCGTTCTGCATATTTGTCATTGCTTGAATGTGTTGTTCTTTGAGATGAGAAGCTGATAATATCTCATTTGAAGTGACCTAACATAATTTTCATCATCAACTCCCATAGAAATAGATATAGAATTTATTTCTAAATGGTTGGGGAGTTTGGAATCTTTTCCATATACCAACCTATAGGGTGACTACCCTTTGTTTTTATTTTGGTTAACTATGTTATCCCAAAGTGTGTCTAATAGATTATTAGGCCAAATTATTTGATTTAAAGAAATAATTTTCTTTGGAGTTTGAATTAATGATTTATTGGTGGATTCAACTAAACCATTTCTTTACAAATAATAGTTTGATGATTGTCTCCTCAATAGACCATATTCTCCATAGAATTGTGTAAATTTGGATCCAATAAAGATGTATCCATTGTTTGTTATAAAAAAATTGGGATACCAAATCATGACAAAATATTTTCCTTCAAAAATTGTATCAACTATTTAGAGTCAATAATCTTTAGTGCACTAGCTTTTGGCCACTGTTTAAAATAGTTAGTGGTAGTCAAGACATATCAATGTGATCCGGATTTAAATAGGAACGCAATAGATTACAAAGATAACCATAAATACAGAGATGCGATAACCATAAACAAAGAGATGCAACGGAAATAATACTTCATTTCATTAATGGAAAATACTGAAATATACTTACAACCAGAATTGGAAATAAACCAGCTAGGGCGATGGTAGCTTATCTCTGAGAAGAGATGTGCGGCTACATGCCTCTGAACTGTTCCGAACTGTATTACAATGAGGCACGAAGGCCTATTTATTGTTGAGAAACAATGGAAAACCCTTCACATTCCGAAACCTAACCCTAGAAGATGAAACTCCAAATTGTGGGCCCCGTTTTGGGTAAATTGGTACATCAATTTCCTGGGGTCGTAACGTTGGCATATGATCTCCATTTGACGCGTATGATAGCTCGTTAGAAAGATCTATTAGAGAACTACCACTTTGGGAAGGGCAACATCAGTCCATGGACCCATGTTGCACCCAGATTTCCCAAAAAACGTTGTTTAGGGCCTCAAAACGGCTCCGGAAGTTCAGGACCTGAAAAAAATTGCTAAAAATAGTAAATTGTGCTACAATTACGGAAACTGAAAAACCGAAAGAGACAGTTGCGGGGGTCCAAATGGGATAGGTGGGTGGCCACCAACACCCACCTGGATCAGTGTGCCTGGTTATTGAAAGTGTTACTTGTGTCAATAGTTTTTTCATTGTAGAGGGAGAGGGTGAAAGTGAGTCCCAGGTCAGTTGGGAGGAAGCCCCAACTTTGCTAGGAACACACAACACAACTGGACTTGCACAACTTCCGGAGGATCAGTTCACATGGATACAACAGTCACAACACACAAGGGGATATAACATGTACAACACTCAGTGGATGAGTCCACACGAGTTGAATGGTTGTTTAAGAAAGTTCTATGTGAAAGGTCTGTCTGATGTCCGAGGTGGTAGCCACCACGGGCAGGACAACGTTAACAACATATACAACACACTTTCATTAATATATTATGTATTACAACAAGTGAATGAGTTCAATTGTTAAACACAAGTTAAATCAACATGCATTACAAGTGTTCAATATTAGTCTTACAACAGTTACAATACATGTGTGAAAATGTGCTGGCCTATTAGCAGGCTTCTAAATTAAGGGAAAGTTCCAAGACACATCATTACACCATACATCACTAACCCTGTGGGTAGGGTATTGGAGCCACTACTTACTCCTCAAAGAAAATATTACAGACTCTGGAGGAGCTGAGGTGAAAAGTCTTGTCTATATACAAATGAGGGTGTATTTATAGCCAAGGGTGAAACTCACCCTTGCGGTTGTTCGACTACCCTCATGACTGTTTGACTTCCATGAATCTTCGACTTTACAAGACTCTTTGTACAACAAGTGGGTCTCTTGGACTTCCACGTTACATTACATTGATAAATATTATGGCCCATAGTAAGGATGCAGACAACATGACTTATGACATGACTCAACATGACAATGCTGGAACATTTGTGCTAATGCTGGTGTACATGTCAAGCTGCAGTGTTGCTAGGTGATGGACGTCCTCATGGTGTGTCACAGCTTCACCTCCGCATGGAAAAGTGGATGGAGTCTTCGATGGTCATTGGTTCGCTTGATGTTTCTTTTGCATGTTTCTCCTTGCTTGTACGTTGGAAGGCTTAACAGGTTCATTTGTTCACAAAAGGTGCATGTTTGTTCATTTGCCCATCTGTGAAAACAACTTGCGTGTTTTCTCGTCCGTTTATCCGCGAACACATATTTGCATGATCATCTATTCGTGAGAACATCTCTTTGCATGCATTGTTTGTTCACCCATTGGTGAACCTATCCTTCTGCATATGCTTCATTCTTTCATCTGATTCATCGTCACGCCATGTTTGTTGGTGTACCTATTCCTGCAGTCACTCATGAAGAGACAACATCAAATCAAAAAGCGTCCTAGTCTACCATGATACATGATCATTTCAGATGTAGGTGACTGGGAGATGCAAGAAGGTTGTGAGGCAGTAGGGAGGCTTCGGGCATTGCTGATGAAAACTGCGTAAGAGTCACTAAGTGATGGAGTTGGGCAATCCGGATTGACAATGACTATATGCAAGGTCTGGCTCAATTGGAGGACAAACTTGCGCAGTTCAACTGGAGGAAAAAACTGCACAGTTTTTTAGGGGAACAATCCTAGCTGCAGGAAAGATGGGTAGGCAAAATTTGTGGAGTTTTTGAAACGAGCGAGTAGTGGGAGCTTGGCTACCAAAACTATGCAATTCCTAGAGGGAATTGGCAACTGGCTACCAGGACACTGGAAACAAAAACTGCACAACTCCTAGAGGGTACTGGAAGTTTTCTGCTGGGTCACTAGCAGCAAAAACTACACAATTCCTGAGGGGAACTGGCATTCAGCTATTGGAGCTTGGTAGCAAAAACTATGTAATTCCTGGAGGGAATTGGTAGTCTGTTGCCAGGGGTTGCTAGCACGAAAAATTGCACTGATGCTGGGAGGCTGGCCTGCTGATCACCTTTGTGTAGTTTCCGAGTTGAGCAGACTGTTGGGAAACATAAAGCTTGCCCATGAAAACTGCACAATTTTATGGGTGAGCAATCGGTTAACTATCGAGAGGCCTGGCTAGAAAAACTGCGCAATTTTATGAGGGAGACAAGGACGGGCACTGGGTGTCTATCCAGTCTATCTGCACAATTTTTTCAGTCAGTGGAGAGAGTAAGATTTGCAGCCTCTACGCAATTTTTGAGGGGAGTGAGTCCAGGGGTGGTTATCGGGTCAAACTCTTCAGTTGACCAGCATGAAGGTGGATTGATTTACTTGCAGGTAGCACAACTTGAAATTATTTTCTTGGTTCTTTTGCGTTGTTCTCGGTGATAGTCGATCAAGTCAATGGCGAGGGTGATGGTCCGACTGTTAGAGGGGAGTTTGGTCATCAAAACTTCAGCAAAAATGACTAAGTGTGTGAACGAGTGAAAGATACATATGTGATTATGCAAACACACACTTACATAACTCAACGATGAGACAACTCAAACCGTCTAAACACACATGTTCAACATGATTGACCGACGGTACAAGTGATAAACATGAAAATTGTGATTGATCATTGGTCGACCATGACAAAGCTTACATCACAGTGAATGTGACTCCATGTGTGAGTGTGACAGATGTTTTCATAGCAAACACAATAAGTACACACGAAGTGAAGAATTTGAGCATGACCAGAACATGGTCGCAAGAATGACTTTGACATCAACATGCAAATTTTTTTGGGTAAAATGAACAGGTAGGGTGGATGCAAATATTCACACGAGCTCATGGAGTGAACCTAAGTGTGTGTAATCATCAAGTGAAACTCTCAAGGGAGGCTCCAAAATTGGGTGTAGGCCAAAATTTTGGAGGGTGGTTGTAGCCGTTACAACATAACTCTATTCATGGGTAGTCATGGGTTGAAATTACTTCTTTTGTGCAGGCATCCCTTTCCAGGTTAGGCTGATCCACCAACTTGTCACATGGGTGCCGTTGTTGGGCAAGCGCCCTAGCATGCCAATCACGTGACTCCCCCATGGGTGCTCGAGCACCTCACTTTTGTGTGGGCATGCCCAAGGTGCGGGAATTTACCTTGTTGTGAGAATAAGAACACAAGTCATTATTTCATCAATGACAGCAAAACATTATCATTTGTTAGTACCATGCTACATGATAAATGGATTATAAACTAACCTTTAACACATAAACATTAATTAAATTAATTTTTTGAAAATCATTATGAGACTCCCTTGTGTGAACTCTGTTCATGGGAAGTCATGGGAATAACTTCTTTTCTGTGGGTGCCCCTTTCCAAGCCAAGCCGACCCACCAAGTCATTGCATGGGTGCCTGAGCATCTTGACTTATGGCAGGCACACCAAGAGTGCAAGAATTCGCCCTGTTGTGCAAATCAGTGAACACAAATCGTTAGCTCATTAATGATGAATAAATATTATCAGCTATTAGTACCATGTTGATTGATAAATCAATTGTAAACCGATTTTTAACACCTAAATATTAATTTAGTCAATTTTCTACAAATCATTATGAGACCCCATTATGGGAACTCTATTCATGGGCAGTCATGGATGATGGGTTGTCCTTCTTTTCTGTGAGCACCCCTTTCCAAGTCGGTCTAACCCACCAACTCATCGCATGGGCACCCCTGCTAGGCGGGCACCCTAGCATGCCTAGCACAAAATGCCCCATGGGCGCCTAGGTGCACCTAGGGTGCAGGAATTCATGATGTTATGTAAATCAATGGACACAAAACATTAGCTCATCAATGACAACAAAATATTATCCGTTCTTAGTACTATGCTACATGAGCAATCAATTATAAACCAAATTTTAAGACCTAAGCATTAATTAGTGAATTTTCTAAAAATCATTATGACATCCCCTTGTGGCAACTCTGTTCATGGGTAGTCATGGGCTAACCTTAATTCTTTTTTGCGGGAACTTCTTTCTAGTTTGGGTTGACCCACCAACTCATCACATGGGTGCCCTTACTAGGTGGAGCCCCTGGTGTGACCAACATGCGACACCTCATGGATGCTCGGGCACCTCACCTTCAGATGACCTCACCCAAGGTGAGAGCATTATCCATTCTATGTAAATCATTGAACAAAAATCATTAACTCATCATTGGAAACAAAATTTTATCATTTGTTAGTATCATGTTGCATAATCAATCAATTATAAACCAACTTTTAACACCTAGACATTATTTTAGTCAATTTTCTAAAAATCATTATGATACCCCCTTGTCATAACTCTATTCATTGGTAGTGATGGGCCAACCTTACTAATTCACACGTCTTCCTGACTGCCATGTCGCCTAGTTCACCTGTCACCCAATTCGCTTGGTACGTCTGCTTAACGAACCAAAGTTAAAATTAGAAATGATGGTATAAATGTAAATGAGCTTCTCTTCATTTCAATAATAATATATTCTCTACTTAAAAAGTCCAACCATGTGAAGGTGGAATCTCATATGCCCGCACCCTCCTCCCCTCCCCCCACTCCAAATCACTCTCAATTCCCCTATACCCAATATATCTACTATAATATATTTGAAAGAAACACAATATCATTCAAACATAAAAACTAGGAAAATAAAAAATTAAGGTGAACGAAAGAGAACAAACCAACTGAAAATATATAAACACATACCTTGTACTTCGCAACATTTTGATATCATTAATATTCTTCCTCATCCAACTCATCATTTGTATCATCTAGTTCCAAATTCATGTTCAAAGGATTCACCATATCATAATCATCATCATTGTCTATATCATCATTTGGAACATGTTGTGGAGTACTAAAGAAGGTATGTTTTTGTTGATTATTTTGGCATCTTTTCATTAAAACTCACAGCCCCTTTGCATCATGAACTAGGTAGATAATAAGAAATCATGACAAAATCTGTAGGATTTATATGCAACATGAAAACATTAATAATTGCCATTTCTTATGCAGTAAAAGGGAAAAACAAAAGATTACCGTTCCAAAGAAAAAGACAGGGCCAAGTTAACTGCTGTCCCTTTGGCAGGGAACCACATGCAAACAAGGCGATCCAAATTAAAGCATATCAGCCAGGGAAAGGAAAAGGAGATATCAACTCAGTGCAAGAAAACAAATGGATAACTAGGAATTAACAGTTTGGCGAATCCCTCAGGATCCTTTGATCCTGAGGGATCGCTGCCTTAACTATTTTTGAATCATTGATATCTCCGCTTCAACTGTTATAAAAAGGGGCAGCACTGCTAGCCCAGGAGAGGATCTACTGTCATTTTTCTATGTAACCTTTCTCTGTATTTGAGACTTTGACCATAGAATCTCATTGAGAAATAATCCGATGTCACTTTGTTTTAATGCTTTAATATAAACCTGGTTGTTGTTTCACCTTTGATCCTCGAATAATCTCAAGCGGTGTGTCCCTGGAGGCTAAGGGCCCGATCTTGGTGGAACAGTTGCTCCTGTACTATTATCTTTCGTTTGTGCATGGTTTTCATTATCAACTTTGTTCGGTAATCTGATATGTTTTATCATTTTACATCACAGTTCTGTTATATTTGATTTATGTTCGACTGAGCAACATCGTTCTTTATGACAGGAATGTTGTATTATTCATTCTAACTCTGTAGCGCATTGCTGTTCCTTTAATCATTAATATAATATTGCTGGTCTTTATGGAATGTTATCGCCGTTCAATACAAAGTAACCGTGCCGTAACATTCATAAGTTGGTATTGTTGAATTCATTTATGGTTTACATTTAATTGCGATTGCTATTCAACTGACATTGCTATTCCATTACGAATTACAATCGTTATTCTTTATAACTAAGATTGATATTGGTGGTATCGAAATCAGATTACTCCTTTCTCAATATTAAGGTGTGTCGTGTGTGTTATTTATCTTAGTTTATCATGCACTTACATTTGGCTCTGAGTACTGTTCTATATTTCATTGCTAATCAATTGTCATTCTATTTCCGTGTGTTGTCCGATTTATTCTTAGAGTAAAAATTGCTACCTGATTTCTGTAGGATACGATTGCTGCACTTATCTCTGAAGATTAAGGTGTTCTTGTTTATAAGAAGTAGTTGCTGTTCCATTTCCTGATTATTTGCGTTATCATTTCTTTGGTGTGCAGAATGATCTGAAACTATAGTGGGCGTTGACATTTGTTGTCAAGTCCCTAGATTGATGATCTGTTCCTTGATTATATTTAGTTTCATTAGTTTACAGGGGGATGAGTTACTGTTACTGGACCCTTGATTGATAAATTGCTTAGTTTTCCGAATGCATGATTTCAGCCTTAAAATGCTTTGCTGTAAATAGATCTTGTTTTAAGCATATGTTTACTTTTGTATTTTGAGCACTATACTACTAGCATTACTCTGACAAATGACTGCCTCAAACTGAGACACTCTTCGAAATAAAAAAATGTTCCTGGATTAACAAGTTAATGTGAGGTAATTAGAGGTTAAAAAGACCCTTTTTTATGACTCGACATTTTGGCGTTGTTGCCAGGGAAAGAGTGTAGCCATTTGTCTCTTTTCAGAGTAGTGTAAGAGCATGCTAGGAAAGAATTGGGTTTGAAAAACGGAAGGTAAGAACCTACGTGTGGAGTAGGTAATAGCCCTGCTCCCCTGCCTATTTTCCTGCAGATTTGTTGCTGTTTTGTTTGGGTAGAACTTAGCAGTTAATTTGTGTGCATGACGAAGTAGAAAAATCCAAAAAGGAATTCCAACCCTCTACCCAAGCTTGATAAAGCTAAGGGGCCGGTGACCCTTGGCCGATTGACCTTTATAGACGAAATCCTTAAGAAAGAAGAATCTCAGCCTTCAGTAGGACCTAGAAAAGCTACCTCTAGACAGCCTACTAGTTCCCTTCAGGCCATAGGATCACCATCTATAGCCTTTGCTTAGGTGCATAGTCAAACCGAAGAGCAAGATTTTCAAGAAATTGAAAATTCTAGCCCAGAACCATTGCAAGAAGGGGATCTTAGCAATCTATGTGAAGGAAGAGGAGAGACAAGAGAAACTGAAGAACCAAGATCTCCTCTTGGGGTAATTCAGCCATTAAGTAGTCCAGATAAAGGAAGTGTTGTCAAGGCCATTCCTGTTAAAGCCATTTCCCCTCGACAACCTAGGAATACCCTCCTAGATATCCCAGAAGGTTATTGGCATATATTTGACCAAATGACCCAAAACCAGCCAAACACCCAAACCTCTACACTGCAATACCCCATTGTGGATACTGCAGCTAATGCACCTATGAAAGCAATTCCTCTTCAACATATCCATACATTCCACGGCCTTACATCAGAGGATCCAGATGCATTCTTGTTTGAATTTGACGTGCTGTGTAGAGGATATGACTACACCACCGTTCCCAGAAACTGAAATTATTTCCCTCTACATTAAAAGGGGTTGCTTTAAGATGGTTTATGGGATTGGGTGGTGGTGTTATAAATAATTGGGATCAAATGAAGGAGTCTTTTCTAAAAAAATATCAGGATTATTGTAGGTCTAGAGAGTTAAAAGATGAAATATTTCAGATGGTAGCTAGACCAAATGAAACATTAGAGGAGTATGTTGAACGTTTCTAGTATAATCTTCAAAGATCTCCTTATGCATCATTACCCTTACTTGATAATGTATTAAAAACAACGTTAATTAGGGGAATGAAGGAGCAGTGGATTGAAACATTAAATATTATGGGAAAAGGAGATATTTATTAGGAAAATTTTGCTGACATTATTAATCTATGTATCAAGAGTTCGAGAGGTAGCACAAGACTAAAACCAACAGAACATGATCGGTTTGCAAGAAATAATAGAATTTCGGCAGAAGGAGTAACTTGTGCAGAAATTGGAAATTTGTTAGAAAATTTTAAAACTGATATATTGGGGACACTGACAACACAACTTGATATTATGCAGGCCAAAAAAAAGCAAGCAGAGGCAGAACAAAATCTGGCAATCTTCTGTCCCAGATGTAGAAAGAAACACAGCCATAAGGAGTGTCCATTAGATTCAGTCCAAGTTTGCGCCATTTGTAAAAAAATACCACTCTATAGAGAGTTGTCCCTCACTTCCTGGATTGAAAACGGTATATAAGGAAGCGGAAGAAGAGCCAGAATCAGTGTATCTACTCAATCAACGCCGTCAATGGCAGCCACGACAATCAAGTATGTTTTCAAATCCAACTTCTTCTTTTCAGCCTCCACAATATCATACTCAACAATATAATACAATGTGGGAAAATCATCCTCCCTTCCTGAATTGGTCACAACCGTCATTCCCTTCATCATCTCCATGGCTGAATCAAGCAAGCCAACCCAATTGGCCAAATTTTCCCTATACCTCACCATATTGGAAAAATAATGTATATCCAACATAATGGACCCCTCCTACTTCACAGAGTCAAGCCTGGCAGACAAACTGCCAAAGACCAATGAATCAGCCAGTAGGAACCATCCCACTCCCTCAACCTACACTGCCAGCCTTACAACAAAACCCCCAGCCTAACTTAAGACCGCAACTCCCAGCCCAACCTAACCCTAAGCCGAATAATAGACCAGTCCAATCTATTCAAATAATTGAAACACCTGAAATGGGACCGATCTAAGGGAGTGTAATGCCCTTCAATTAAGATCTGGGTGTATCATCGAAACAGAGGGAGATAAAACAACTCAAAGTGAAAATTAGTTACCTATAGAACAACCGCCACAAGAAGAGGATGTGAGTAGACAACAAATTCATAATCAAGCAACCACATCCTCTCCCCCATTCCCAGAACGATTAATTATACCTTGACTTGTCCAATAGCCTGATTTTGACATTCTGGGAGAACTAAAAAACCTTTACATAAAAATCCCATTCCTCCAAGCCATTCAAGACATTCCGATATATGAAAAGACTATCAAAGAATTATGTATAAAGAAACCAAGGAGGAAAATAAAAAATAATCCAAGAGTCCAAGTAGTTGGCACTATATCCGACTTATTATCAGGAAAAGAAACACTCGTTAAATACGAAGACCCAGGAAATCCAATAGTAACCATACAAATCTATGGTCAAACCTTCTCAAATGCCTTAGTTTCTCTAGGAGCTGCAATTAATATCTTAACAACTACCACTTGCCAAAAACTGGGCATTACATCAGTAGAACTGACCTCTACTTTATTATAATTGGTTGACCGATTTGTGGTTAGGCCAGAGGACACACTACATGATGTCATGGTATCCGTTGACTCCTGGGAGTATCCAGCCAATTTTCTGATAATAAACCCCAAAAACCGACTTGATGGACATCCATTGATTTTAGGCAGACCTTGGCTTGCAATTGTCGATGCTTATATTGGATGTCAACAAGGAAATATGACCATAACTAGAGGGGAAAATATCAAGAACCTCACTTTATACCCTCCAGCATAGCCAAGTGCAACAATAATAAAAACTAACAAGCATCCTGTATCATACCTCACCGAAAATATTAGATCTCCATTAACTGTAAAAGAGATCCTTGATTTCAAAGACCAAATAGAAGATGATGCCATTAACAATTTTATTAGCCAAGCTAAACCCAGATCCCACATACAATGTCACATGATAGAAACAACATTTGATAATGAATTAGAAGAAGATCCTCTTAAAGATACACACGAGCAAACAATACCCACTACTTCTGTTTCAAATAGCAAAATTGTAGAAATTGAGTCAGGAAAGACTTTAAACATTAATGTCAACCTGAATTTTGAACAAGAAGAGAAGCTCATCCAACTATTGAGGAAATATAAAGAAGCATTTGCATGGGACTACCCTGATATGAAAGGAATTGATCCTCAGTTGTGTACACACCACATTTACATAGAAAAGGATGTGAGACCTGTTCGCCAACCACAAAGAAGACTCAATCCTCATCTAAAAGACGTTGTAAAAGTTGAACTTCAAAAACTTTTAGATGTCAAATTTATCTACCCTATCTTCGATAGTAAATGGGTCTCTCCACTTGTTGTGGTACCAAAGAAGAATGGAAAGTGGAGGATTTGTGTAGATTATAGAGGGCTAAATAAAGCAACACAAAAAGACCACTTTCCCCTTCCATTCATTGACCAAGTATTAGACATTTTTGTAGGAAATAAATTATTTTCTTTCTTAGATGGATTTAGTGGATACAATCAGATTCAGATTGCCCCTGAAGACCAAGACAAAACTACTTTTACTTGTCCTTGGGGAACATTTGCCTATAGAGTTATACCTTTTGGCTTATGCAATGTTCCTGCCACATTTCAAAGGTATATCCTCAGTATATTTTCAGACTTAATAAATGAAAGGCTCGAAGTATACATGGATGACTTTACACCATTCGAAGATGATTTTGACCTAGCATTAGACACACTGGAAAAAGTCCTGTAATGCTGCATTGCCTCCAGGCTTTGTTTGAGCCATGAAAAATGTTATATGATGATGACTGAAGGACTTATCCTAAGCCATTATATCTCAGTAGCTGGCATACTGGTAGACCCAGCCAAAATTCAAATACTTTTGCTAATTCCTACTCCTACTACTCAAATAGAGGTACACAGTTTTCTTGGATTTTCTGGTTATTATAGAAGGTTTATAAAACATTTTTCGCATATTGCTGCTCCTCTATATGCACTGACAAGTAATGTTGACTTTCTTTGGATAGAAAAATGCAACTGTGATTTTTAGGATTTGAAGAAGCTTGTGTCCACAACCCCAGTCCTTCGAGGACCAAATTGGGACCTGCCATTTCAAATTTCATTAGATGCCTCAGATACAGCTATAGGAGCAGTCCTTGGGCAGGAAGAAGACAAAAAACCATATGCAATTAATTATATTAGCAAGAATTTATCTCTTGTTGAATTAAATTATACTATTACTGAAAATGAATTTCTAGTTGTAATACATGCTGTCAATAAGTTCAGGCATTACATTACTGGATATCCTGTTATCTTGTATACAGATCACTCTGCCATAAAATATTTAGCAAATAACCCAATCACAAATGGTAGAATAACTAGATGGTTGATTTTATTGCAGGAATTTGATATTACAATCAAGGATCGACCTGAAAAAGAAAATCCTGTAGCTGATTTTCTCTCGCAAACACCAAAACCAGTGGACACAACAACAGTTGAAGATCAATTTCCATATAAGAATTTGTTTGCTGTCACTATTAAAACACCCTAGTATGTTGATGTTGTGAATTACTTAGCAGTAGGTAAATTATCGAAACATCTGACCCCCAAAGAATGAAAATAGACTGTCCAGCGAAGTGCTTGATTTTCTTGGATTGGGGGCTACCTGTTCCATACAGGGGTAGATATGCACATCAGGAGATGTGTCCGTGAGGATGAAATTTTTGAAACTCTTGCCAAGTCCACCACTGGTTGAAAATCTGACTGACACGCTGTTGTGGTCAGTCGAAGCATCTATCATTGAAAATGAACCCTCTAAATCCATACCTGATGAAAGTCAAAAGGTTGAGGCAGCAGTTGACCCAATTTTGCCTTTAGAGGGATCATCTTCAAATGATACTGTCACTGAAGAGAAAAATAACGACACCATTCAAATTCTTTTTGTAAACACAAACTCCGACGAACTTGGGGGTAGTCTACCCATTCCTTTACTGCAGGGAGGAAGTTCATCAGAGTTGTATCCGACCGTCTATTCTATCCTACTTCCAAGCAACCTAGTCGTTTCCTTCGATTGGAATCTACTAGGCAGACCATGTTTACCAGCTAGTGTACCATTCTGAATCATTGTACAAGATTACAAAAAGGTCATGGCTGGTACTATCATAGATGAAGGGGATTCTGTGAGTATCCTTTCCTCAACTGCTTGGAAAGTGCTTTGTTCACCATCGCTTCTTCTTGAAATGAGAATTTTGACAGACTTTGACAAAGGAACCAGTCGACCGTTAGGGATCCTTCCCAATGTGCCCATTACTTTGATAAGGCAAAACCGTTCACAAGAACATTATGGTAGTCCAAGGACCCCTAGATTATAATCTACTCCTTAGGCGTGACTATATTTATTGCATGGAAGCCGTCGTCTCCTCACTCTTTAGAGTAATGTGTTTTCCGCATGAAGGCAGAGTGGTCAAGCTCGTAGACTAGCTGTCATTCCTCGGTTCACACATAGAAAATAGTCAAATGCCATCCCTAAATGGTATTTTCATGCAAGGAATGTCTCATCGATCTCCATTCCGTCCACCTGATGAGCGCGAGTGATTCGGGAGGATATGGTTGAAACCCAGGAGGCATGCACCTTGGCCTGCTTCGGCAGGGAAACTCTAGGTATAAAGTAGGTTTCCGTGGAGGAAGATGACTGGTTCGACACCCATCCTAATAGGAAAAAAGAGTTAGACCAAAATAAGATTCCCTTATCAAGGTTAGGAGGCTGGGATTTAGAACCACCCTGGTCCAGATGGACTAAGCCATGAAGTGTTTCTATCTGTGATGTGGATGGAAACTATCTTGCGAAAGCAGGAACTTCTATATGGTAAACTGGAAATTTTTCATTATACCCCGGGCCATGCAAACCTTTTTGCATGCAAGCAAAGCGTGACAATTTATTGGTCGTTTCCTAACTTGCATAAAGAAAGGATCCGGGGAAAAGCTTTAAAAGGTGCAAGTTCCACAAAAAAAGTGATCTGAGATGAGATATCCTTATTATAAGACTGGCACGAGTAGTTTTAACACGAAATTCAAGCTTGTTAAAAAATAAACATAAGCAATGAGCAAATGTTTCCCCCAGAGTTTAAGCTCATTAAAAAATGAACCGATTCCTGGTAAATAACCATTGTGAATGCATTATCGTCAAATTTTGAGCCTTAGTCATATTCGCATCATCACCTCCACTCTGTTTTAGCTAATCATTCACCTCCATTTGATTGTTTACCCCTTTCGAGGAACATCTGTGAAGAGTGATTCTGTTAGCCATCCTTGTGACACTGCCGTGATTGGTAAATTCCAAACCTTACCTGGAATCAGCCGCTACCCGAAATCATCACTCATTCCTCGGAAAATGAGTGTCCTTTAAGCTCTTTTCAACTGACTCGTAAAATATGAAAAGATTGCCGAGCGATTAGCCTCTCTGGCTCGTTAAAGTCATCGGAAAGTGCTTGATCCTCTTAATTTTATCTTTTTGGACTGAGGGATTTATTACACAAAGAGGATTGAGCGCTTGTCCTTGTTCAGCTCGTAACTATCGAAATTTCATCCCTTTTCGTATATTTTACGCTTTTTTGGACTTAAGGGATACATGACGAAAAAGAATCATTGGGTTTCCTTTCCATCCTTTCAGACTTCTCTAAAGAATTAAAAGGATGAGTTTCTTTGTCGTTAAAACTCGTTTACAAATCTAATGCGACAAACTTGTCCCACATGGACGAGCTGAGTTTCACTATTGGCTAGGCTCGGTTAAAACAATAGCGACAGGTTGCTCGAAGGGAAATTAATAGAACAAGCGCATATGTTATCCTCCTCAAGCTTGACAAAAATAAATAGGTACTGGTCAACAATGACTGGGGAAAATTGGGAAGAAAACTTGAAGAAACTTTATTGGTAGCAAGTCACTCTTGAACATGACACTTTCTCTCCACCTCCGAGTCCGGTTGGGTTGTTCCGTTCACTGGTCATATAACCATTGGTCCATCACACCATCCATCTTTGGGGTTAACGCTACCAATCCATCGTCAGTGTCGCCGATATGTTCAAGAGAAGTCGCTCAGAGAATTCACCTGTGTCTCATCCTCTGCATTACATTCACGCTCCATTCTTTCATGACCGCCACCCTGAACCCTGTATCATTAGATCGTTTTCACCTCCAAAATCATTTGCTCCGTTCCATGTCATAGATGTGAAATTCATTAAGGCCCTCCTATGATGGGTCACTTCTTGTCGACATCAGCTCATTATCCAAGAAGTTGACTTAGGAACAACCCCTTTCAGTACTTTGAAGCTTGCATGCCTCAATGGAAAGTTTCTCACTTTCGGCGACATGTTTACATCAATGGCCTTCGGCTGAGAGATTTTGCGTGGTGTTCGACGCCAAGTCCTTTTTCACACCACGTGAATTTTACTGTAGCACCTTGAGGGTCATTGTCATTATTTGTGACTCCTCTCGCGCCTGTAAATAGCTTACATCATTGGCTGGTAATCAGGCGATGTCTTTCCATGTTCGACTCCAGAACATCTTTCACATGGATCGACTTGTGCTCTGAGTGAAGATGGAAAGAGTTTTGAAGACCCCGGATCTAGTTTCATCCATCCGGGCTGCGATATATTCAAGAATATAAAGACATCAAATGTACATCATTGCCAAACAGATGATTATCCAAATCAAAGGATGATGACTCCGTCCAAATCATCAGTCTACTACACAGACGGTTGTCTGTCCTATGTACATGAAAGTGAATTTATAAAGCTGAGCATGGGAATTCCCGCCTCATCTAGATCATGAAAAATATTATGAAGATAATGTATTGTATTGTATCTTATTACAGGTTGCCTCCCAGCTCGAAAAAACTTTGGATCCTCTTGGTAAAGCATTTCACCCGACATCAAAAGATTAACGACCTCATGCTTTAGGGGGCAACTGTTATAGGCATTTTTGGGCACTGCAACCCCAATCATAAATGTCCATAAATTGAGGGCTCCTAAGTCCCTAAAAGTGTTGCTTCACTACCTAAAGGAACAAGGTCAGCTGATTACATAATCTCCGAGAAGTTCTCCACAGAAAACTGCTCAGAAATGGTCAAAACTGGACCATACTGAATGTCCAATGCAGAGGGTGTGATGCATATCATCTTACCAGTGTAAAGGGTGCGATGCATACTGGATGGCCCCTTTGTAGGGTGTGATGGGCAAGAATGGACAAATGGCAGAGACAGTTTGCGTGGTGGAAGATCATAGAATCTTCCAGAAACTTCCCCTCTGACACTTGCCTCTCTGATTTCGACCAGGGATGAGTAAGAGATCATCATTCCCAAGTGATCAAGAACTATCAGAGAGGGACACTAATGCAAAATCCAGAAGCTGACTCACCCCCTACATTATCTATATATGGATCCCTCATCACAGAATCTAGAGGCTAGAGTTTTGTCTTTGTAAGAAGTGCTGTTGGTTTTCTGGTGTAACATCATAGTGTTGGGTGATCTAAGCTTTACTTGAGGTGAAGAAGGGATTTCTTGCTGGAGGATGATGCTGGGTCAGAACAATTGGTTGTAATCCTCTTGCTAGTCTTGATATTAATAAATCTATTCAAGTTTTCCTCCACATTCGTGTATGCTTGATTGTATATGCATTTGTGTGGTTAATACATATTTGGTCCTGTGTTGTTTATCAATATAGATCTCTATTCTTCGACAGTATTATGCTATTTTGATTCCACAGGTTCTCTTTGAAGCTGTGTAGACAAAGGAGCGGCAAAGGTCTATCGAGAAGGAGAGGAATCGAGCAAGGAACCAAGCGCAAGACAAAGGTTGGTGTCCTCTGTTCCCCTCTTGTCTATTTTTCATAAAGGAAAACGAAAGTAGTTTTAACTTGTTTGTTTCTAAGATAGCTACCAGTGTTAGTGGGAATAGCAACTCTAAGTGGACACTATTCTTGGTAACATGGTTACTTCAACTTCCCCACTTACCCCATGGACATACATGGTTCACCTTTTTCCAACTTAGTCAAACACAATCAAAAGTTCAACTTGATTATAGTGCTTCGAATTTGGGAATGGTGGTTTAGCTCACGAGTTGAAGATTTTCAGAGTATAATTTTTCATCTCTAGTGTTGCTGCGCTACTAGCAGGCCTGGACAGTTCCCCGATGGAGTCACACAGGAATACATGCATTTCTCTACTACCAGCGAGCCTAGTCAGTACCCCGGTGGAGTTGCATGCTTCACCTCTTTGCACATGAAGCCTTTCTCTTCTTTCACCTTTGTATTTTTTCAAGAGGACTATGCATAGGAACTTATTTAATTTTGGGGTGGAGGAGGGATCCGAACTTATTGAGAGCAGGAGAGGTTGTTCCTTCAAAGAAGCATGTAGGACCTCTCACATAGGTTTTCTCATTTAGATTTTCCCATTCTCCGTTTCTACTAGTTAGATGAGCTTGAACACACAAAGAAGAAGGCTGGGTAAGAGCATGGGGCTTCCCAGTGTGGAAACAAGTTCATGGTTGGACCAAAACTTCCCTTGCAGATGGTTCATATTTTCCATCAAGAATTCATTGACCAAGTGTTATAACCAAGCATAGAGAAGACGAACACAAGATTGGCCAAGTGTTGCAGTGTCACAAGTCTCTTCAATTTTCAACCACATACTCTATTCAAAATCCAGAACGTAGTAGTTGGAAACACTTATTTCTGGAAACAAAAATAGTAATATATCAAGAAAACAAAACAAACATAAACAAAAATAGATGGTGTGTGTGTGTGTGTTAGGCTTCTCATGGACCAATATAAGTCTACCAGGTTCTGCTACCAGAACCTAGTGGTATTCCAAAAGACCTTTAAGTGAAGACGACACTACTGCTTCAGATATTGCATGCAACATAGGCTCTGACGATGACACAGGGTAGTTGTTTTTATTCCAGGAGAAGTTCAAGTATTTGAAATCAATGCATAATCGAATTTCCCCGGATTTATTACATGCACAACTTAAATTAGAAACCCATGTATGATGGCGAAGTTTGTAAGTAATCCAAACATCCAAAATCTCAGTCAATTTTTTCTGTATAAGGAGTTCAAATGACATATGTGTTTTTACATAGATTTTGCTGTAATGACTTGGCTCCTCATTTACCTGAAATCTCGTGTTGGATTATTCACGTGTCATATGTACTCAGGTCATCATCTGCCCAAGTGGACACATCCCAATACTGTTTGATCAAGTGGTCAAAAGATTGCCACTACTGCGGTGTGTAGTTTGTACTGAGACTGACTATATTCGGATCGTGATTGGTTGCGAGGTTTCTCTGTCCATTCGTAGTGGTGGACCTATGGGTTCTGCTATTTTTTTTCCTTGACAAAAGTTCTACAAGTCATAGAACTTGTTCAGAGAAACCACACCCTTAGGGATGGGGTTGACTTTCTTGCCATCTGCTACAATTTTCAGGGGGTGCTCGTTCTCATCTCCATCATCTGTTGTGTCCTTGAAAGCATCAACACTGTTCGTGGAGTGCAATATCACTTTGAGTGCGACCACATTGAGGATGATGGCCCTTTTTAATCCCAACACAAGTGCTTCATACTCAGTAATGTTGTTTGTACAATCAGACTTCAAGAAGCTTGAAATGATTAATTTTGTATTATTTTGGGTGACTGAGATATATTCGGTTCTTGAGTCGTCATGTGTCTTTAATCCGTCAAAATTCATGACCCACAGCTTGTCTATACATAGACCATTTGACATGCTAGTACCACTGCTACTACCATTTCTACTTCTACTGCTACTATTGGTAGAATGCATTGTACATGTTTCATTACCATCAGTTAGGCAAGGAAGGAGTCCCAACTGTGTGTTTGGTGGGATTGGATCTGGCTATGCAGAATAATACCCCAATGTTGTTTCTAGGAGGCAGTTGCCAAACATGAGTTCTGCCAAGGCCAACGGTTCATTCTCACCGTTAAGGGGGGTAACATTGTGCTTCGTATACCTCTTGGACAATACCTGGATTTAGTTGCATTTGCCCTTGTATGGAAGCCACATGTGGGACCAATCTGTAGAAAAATATGTGTCCGACTTTCTAGACTAGTCTCTACTGAGTAGTAGACTGTAAGCTTCCGGTATGTCCACAACAACTATGTTGATGCATTGGTGGACTCGAATGTGATGAAATAGTTAGATGATCACGTCTCGCAGTTCACCAATGGTAGGTACCGATGTTCAATCAAGTTGGATGATTCACGCAGATGTTTCACTCCATTGTGCATTGATCTTTTTAGTAATGGAGATTGGCATGACATTAGCGGTTGTGCTAGAATCAACCAAGCAGTTGTGAACATTGTAGTTAAAGATTTCAAATGCTAGCAAGAATGGAGGGAAACCTGAGTTTTATTCTTCCATCTAGAGTGTGGTGAGCACAATGGAAAGTGATCTGGGAGGTGTGCTTGCTCCCTTGCTAGTAGAGGCTATCTTGTTGTCTGTCCCAATGCGTGCAACCATATGCCTCGCTGACTGTGGATCTTAGCTAACTCGAACAAGTTGATGTTCGCTCGAGTTTTCTTCATTTCATCTACAATGTTGTAGTCCAGAGGTGGTAGGATCACTGAGGTGTCCGGGGTAGGACTAATGTTCGTGTTATCTGGCGGAGTGTTATGCAGTTTGTTTCTCATGGAGGTACTCTTGTCCGCCGCTGCCTTCCCGGACTTGTTTTGTGTTTTCTTCTTTGGGGCGGTCGTTGGATTGGCTTTCCTCATCAACAGTCTCATCTTTTCTTGTGTTTCCCCAAGTGTAAGGGGAGCCCCTTTACTCCTGATATTGTATTGGTCATTTTTCTTTTGGGGCTACTTCTTGGTGTTTGTCTTCAGCATTGCTTGCGAGCACTTATATGCGTTCACCACATGCCCAAAAATTGATGGTTCATCAGGTGAAACCTCTTCGTCATCATCAGTGTCTTCCTACTACTCTTGAATATTTCTTTTTGCATCGAGTGTATGACTGCATATAGAGCTTGCGACTCACTTCCATTCTAAACAAGAGTTCTCAGTGTGATGTTCTTCATGGAATGAACAAAACTTAGGATCTACACAGTGTTCAACCTATAACACAAAATTTTGCACAGTTTTTGGAGCAAACCAGTTGCTGCCTGATGAGTTGCTTGCTTGTCTCTACCAAGTGGATGGCTGATTGCATATGTGTCCATTTTTTGTTGTTTGAGCTCGGACACTTTTGTAGTCAAGTTCTTGATGAGGTGAGTGAGGGTTTCAATGTCAGTTGCTTCCTTGTCTCTACCCTTTCTTTCCCCTCCATCTTTAGGCTTCCCAATTCTTTAAGTAACATAGCTGGGGTTTTGTCATCAACAAAATTCTCAAGGAACATGCGTTTGAATGCACCCCAGTTTTATATGGAGTTCGGTGGAAGGTTGTGATACCATACAATGGCACAACCATCCAAGGTACATGGAAACAATCTACATGCTATGTCATCATATTGTACCTCGAGGGTGTGCAACTGTAGTAGAAGTTGTCCAAGTGATCTTATGCCTATGTGCTGTCAGGGTTAAACTTGATGTTCATTCTCTCTGCTTACTTCGACATCTTGTGCAAGAAACTGGGGAGAACCAATGGTCCCTGGGTCATCCATTATAGATTTGGGTTAGCCATCTCTTCTTCTTTTTTGTCCTCCTCCTCTCTTTCAGAATATGATGGTTTCGACTCTAAGTCTGTTGGTTCGTCTTTAGCTCCATCTCCTCCACTGCCTTCCCCTTCACCTCCTATATCGGAGTCTGATCCCAAGATAACAAGAGTGCCTCATTCACATTGCCGAAAGACCGGAGGTTCCGCTCTATCTTCAATAACTTTTTCCAGACCTTCAAATGTGGAAATGACTAGGATCAGTTCGATTGCTTTCGTGAACTAGCGAGTGATGGGATGGATGGAGTGAAGGTGATGATACATAATCTCGTGTTCAGTCATAGGAGGTGAGGAGTAACCAACTGTAGAATCATGCGTAGGTGAGAGAGAGTGCGAGTTACTGCCTTAACCAGATCATTGATGAATGAGTGTGAGAGGATGTTTAGCCATATAAAACTAGCTGCCCTCCTTCTAGCACTATAAATGTTGATGGTGCTAGACCCTCTAACATCAAGGGGATCACCCTAGTATGAAGTCCAAACTAGACCTCACATCATTTAGTGTGGGAGTCCCATCCGGTATGATGGCCTAGTTGCCATTATCTTAAGGATTTGCCTCAACTCTTGCTTGTCAGCATAGGAGAGTGGTATGTGTTGTCTTCGAGAAGTGAGGTTGGTGTGTGATCCGGATTTAAACAGGAACCCAATAAAATACAGAGATAACCATATACACAAAGATGCAGCGGAAATAATGCTTTATTTCATTAATGGAAAATACTGAAATATGCTTACAACCAGAATTGGAAATAAACCAGCTAGGGCGATGGTAGCTTATCTCTGAGAAGAGATGTGCGGCTACATGCCTCTGAACTATTCCAAACTGTATTACAATGAGGCTCGAAGGCCTATTTATTATTGAGAAACAATGGAAAACCCTTCACATTCTGAAACCTAACCCTACAAGATGAAACGCCAAATTGTGGGCCCCGTTTTGGGTAAATTGGTACATCAATTTCCTGGGGTCGTAACTTTGGCATACGATCTCCGTTTGACGCGTATGA